>OX465106.1:17740044-17782298 GCA_949987565.1 Luidia sarsii
GATGCAGATGTACACACGAAGGGAGGGGAGATCAAAGGGAAAACAAACAAAAGGGTGGGAAGGATCAAAGGGATAGGAGGGAGGTGGAAGATCAAAGGGGAAGATTAGAGAATGGGGCCCGACGTTTCGATCCCAGCAGATCCTTTCTCAAACTAAGACAGAATGTTGAACTGTATGTCCTGCCTTTGAGAAAGGTCATGCCTAGTAGGCCATAATTATAGGATCGAAACCTCAAGCCCTTTTAAATATGAGATAAATTGAAACAGTTACAAAATCATATAATACACGGAAGAATTCCATGTGACTCACCTTGTCCGATGCACAGGTTCCTGCGTACGGGGAAAGCAAAAATGACAATGACATTGGTAACTGCAATAATTGTTTGCTGTTTCGCGGACTGAAAGGGGGGGGGGGCTTTTCCAAAAGATGGCCGCGATCCAAGAAGTGGGGTGATGAGCTCGGCCTCCAAACATAAAGAATCCCTCAAGTAACGAAGATGGACAACAACAACAACATTCGCGTGACTAATGACGCTGCCAAGGCAACACGCGGTACTTGGGAGACTTTTGGCAATAATCCATCGCCAGACGTTTGTGTGGCTGGCAATGATTGCAAATGCATGCACGGGGCTTTACAAATCAGACGATAGATGCACGGTGGTGTGTTGACCTTTCCGAGCAAAACATAATGAGTCTGTGTGGCAGTCATTGGCGTGTTCGGAATTATTGTACTTTGCACGGGCGAGGACATTAATTTTCAACCATCCCGATTAGTATTTTATCCATTGTTTCCGGGCTGGGGTTACCATGGGATACTGGATTGGCAAAGCAAAGTACCAAGGAGTTGAAAAACAAATCCGAAGTCCAATCGTCCAACAAGGAAGCGGTTTACTGCTAAAAATGAGGAGCAATGGTATAGACGTTCAAAACAAAAACATGGATTGGGCCTTCAGTAAGAGTTTATTGAGGAGTCCATTGACAGTTTTTAAAGGCACTTCAGAAACAACTGCATGGTATTGGCCTGACTCTTGCATTTAAAGTTTGGGTGTTCTAAATAATCTTCTTTTTAGACTATATTGAAATAACCCAATGATCCTTCCTGTGTTTAAAGGCCCTATACAACATTGGGCAGATCGGAAAACATCGATGTCCACAGATTTCCTTCTAATTTTACACAGTTTGTGGATGGCCATGATAGAATCGTCATGCTGAAATCGTACGGTCTGGGATGCTGTACCTCTCGAGAAATCTTCACTCAAACATCGACAAATGGTTTATTAATCGCGAGTAATAAACTATTTCTTACACTACATAACGGTGCGTAAACCGTGACGTTTTTTTGCATTTTTCTACTTTCTCAGATTACCATTAATTTTGAGATAAAACCTTCGCAGTATTGCTTTTTTGAATGTTGAATGGTTTAACACACAAACTGTGGCAACCTTTTGACATTTACCAATGTCGTATAGGGCCTTTAACTACGCTGCTGATCTTTAACACCGTTCGAATTTAAGCATTCTCATGATTACTGAAAATTGTCATGCTGAGTTATTTGCATTAGCAAAATGAACTCTTCAATTCTTCCTTGTTTCAAAACCTTGTTTACATTTAACACCCCTGGAATCACCAAGCACACGAAGGATACAATGTCGGCCTACATGCGACTCGATAAAGGGGCTAGGACATGCTGTGGTGTAAGGGAAGCGCATTATTTTTTTAAACTTCACACCGCAACCTCGGTTTTTTCCCTTTGGCAATAAGAATTCGCGCTTGAAAAGAGACTAGCCCGATCCAGCAGGGAGGGCGCCCTAATGGCAAAGGCGAACTGCGATGGGTTGTAGCAGGATTTATTCCTCCTCCGCGCTTTATGATAAGGTTTTCAAAGAAATGAATATCATAACGCCTCCGCACGAACGCAACACTACATTGTAGTCTCTTTTCAAGCGCGAATTTACACCGATTCAGCGGAAAACCCTAGGCTGCGGTGTAAAACACGCGCCTGGAATGAAGACTATCAATCAGAGTTCACCAGAAATACACATTGTACGGAACTTGTATGCGCCCGTACGCTTTCGCTACAGCTAGAGAGACACGATGGTCTAATCTCACGGATACCCCAAGCAGCTTTATAAATCAGTTTTGTATCAACAAGATGCTCACTGAGGGTACACAGGTCGAGGGCTTGAACTGCACCTGAATGACCTCTGACCTCCATTTTACTACATTATAGTTACCAAAGATTAATATTCTTACCTGTATTATATTATAGCATTTTTTTTAGGCCTATCATGGAGGAAGGTGGGCCTATAAACTCATGAAAATTATTTGCATTCCTGGATAAATCCGAAAATCACGGACTTACCACCCATGGCACGTTTTCAATCCAATCTGTATCTTAGCAATACTCTATGGACATTTTCTTCGTTCCCCTTGATCAGTTTATTCTTCGAGAAAACTCAAATTCAACTGCAACCGTGTCTTTTGAATCACCCGTGTCCTATGATTCGATAGCCACAATCAATAATCGCTGAAGATCCCCCAATCACTCCAAGCCCCATAGACGAACGCGTAACAGCCGTCACCTGTTGAATCCAACTAAAACCCGGGAGCTTCTATATAGACGTGAAACTCTACGGCCGGGGTTCGGTTATCGAAATCTCGAATTTTCCAGGATGGGATGAATGGAAGTACATGTAATATCCGAGGTGTGATTCCCATTTTTTCGGCAAAATGACGTGACAGGGTGTACATAAGTGACTCCCAGCAGTATCTTGTTTCTGTGTCCACTGGACGGGTACTCACCCACACTCCATTTTTGACGTCCGAACGATGAGAGGAAACTCCAGAATAAACCGATTTCGCAGGATAGTCAGCTTCAAATGTAAGCTTCTACATTCTGTATAGTTTCTGGTCACGAGGCAGCATGCAGCCGTTATAGTGTTTCATTTTCGTAGGGAATTCTTGCACGGTAGTTCCGCTTATTTTTTTTTTTATTTTTTTTCGTTTGAGATTCTGAGAGAAACGGAAAGGTATATAATTATGTATGTGGGTATATAAAACAGAGACAACATTTTAGTCGTCAGGCAAAGCTAAAATAATTCAAAATTGGCTGTCATGTGTATTATACATGTACAATAAACACATGCATCGTGGAAAACGAGTGGACTTCACTGATGACGAGAATCTGTGAGTTCATCCATGCACTGCTGAATTACTGGTATAATATTGGTCGTATATGAACATAAAAAAAAAAAAAAAAAAAATAAACAGTAAACTAGTACATGGTCAAACCTAACATTCCCCGGCGGTTTTGATTAAAACTTGCGGGTATCTGACACGGGATATTGGAGTGTGACTTAATTAGTCGAAAGTGTTTTTGTCGAAGTGTTTTTATCACTGCTCTATATAATCAATAATATAATTATAGCCTTCGATCGCAATGCTAGCAGGCTAAAAGGAAACTAAGGTAAAGACCGACAATAATCAACCACAACATAAATGCCTTTGAGAAAGGTCCTGCTAGGATCGAAACGTCAGGCCCACTTAATTTTATGTATCACAACATAAATAGTGAAATTGTCTGTGAAAATGAATTTTAGAGATAAAATGGGGAAACAAGATGGTGATACAATGATTGGTGAGAATTTAGAACACCTTTGTTGCCTTTCGTGTTATTCACACATTTTCATGAAACTGTTCCCCGCACGGAAACGATGGATTGGATGACACACTGAGACATCGGAGTCAATGTGTCCAATAGATTTTAGTACTGTTCTGTATTTGATTCACAAGCTGTTGTTCGTTCACAGAAGGCAGTGTGCTCATTTTGGTCAGAAATCCTACAGGCAGTGCAGGATGTGCATTATTTTAACTGATACGAGGAAGTAAACAGCGCAGTCTTTTTTATTGGGAGTGGTAACATACACTGCATGGATTTGTGAGGAAGTACCACTTTCGAATGCCCTCAATATGGGCCTGATAGTACGTCGCCCATAGTTTGGTTGCTAGGCAAACTCTGGCGATGGCCGATAGAGGGCGGGACATTAATTTCAATCATTTTTTCTTCAGTTTTGCATAATGTAATACTGTATATTCAAAATATCATCTCTTGCTGAGCCTAAAGTTCTCATACCTATTTTTTCATAGCCTATAATGGTCAGTATAACAAAATATGGCTATATCTTTTTTTTTTATCTCTGGATTGATTTTGATTGGGTACTGGTACGCAAAACCAGAGGTCTCGCAATCTTTCAAAAAGTCGATGCCTTTAGAAACGGCGGTGTACTGACTCTCATCCGTTATTCTGTCGTCCAGCCTGCTAGCACATGGCAGGCATGCTCATAACCATGGAGGAAGCATACTCATACCACCTGTCGTTTGGCCGAGTCCTTTTCCACAACCCTCCCCCGCGCCCCTTTCCATTGAAATCGACTGTGCCATCGAGGACCTGGGCCCTTTTCCAAAGCCCGGCTTAGGCTTCGGCTCCGGCTTCGTCTGTGTTATCCAAAAGCTGAAAACACAGGTTGGAGTGAACTCTGTTGAAGTTAAAGCTTTTAAATTCTTTTTCAAAATACTGTAACGCAATGTGCAGTTTCAGCAGTACAGATTTTGGCCTTCATTGAGTGTTGACTGTGTGGGCCACTAGCACGGTGCGATTCCAATGTTTATAGTGTGGACCCGAATATAAGTAGGGAAAAGTTGTGGTTAGGGCCGAGTCATTTCTATGAACTGGAGTAGAACAATGGGATTAGTGTTTAGGGGGGACTACTTATGAGCCAGGCAGTTAGGAATAAGGGCAGTCTTGAAGTGGGTTCGGAGGAGTGAAGATCTATCATACATGCACAGAGGAAATTCAAGCACTTGACAGCCAGAGCTGCTACTTCTACGGGTCGGTCAGAAACGGGAACTCGATCGGTGAGTGACTATGATTCTACATGTATTTCGGGTATTTAGAATTATACACGGGTGTCCTGTTTGAGACGACAAGAGAGTGGAGATGCAGGAACTGTAGTCCGAAGGAGTAAATCCTAGGCATGTGTCTATAAGTAGTTGTCGTAAAGTCGGGGGTGCACCTGATGCAGGAGCACCTGAGACAGGTGTAAAGAGACACCTGCAGGAGCACCTGTGACAGGTGTAAAGAGACACCTGCAGGAGCACCTGGGGCAGGTGTAAAGGGACACCTGCAGGAGCACCTGTAGCAGGTGTTAAGGGACACCTGCAGGAGCACCTGTGGCAGGTGTTAGGGAACACCTGATTAAGTTATGGGGTTGCAATGGATTGGCTGACTTCATATTTTTATGTCAGAGTTAGCTTGTGATTAAAGTGGTTGATTAAAGTAATTCCTTTGTGTCTATGACTTGATGGACTTGCATGTTTGTGTACAGTGTACTAGTCTGAATCCGCTTGCCCCTTGGTAAGTGTCCATTGCCTGGCGGTAGATTTCCCCGAAACGGATCTGCTCTCTTGGCCTAAGTTAGACCGCTCGCTGCCAAGGCCAGGAACTTTGAAAGCACCGGGTCAGGGTTCGCCACAAATGGTGTCAGAAGTGGGATTGGCAATGGTACACAAGTTAGAAGGGAACGGATCAGAATGGTTGGCACTGTGCATGTACATGTATGAGATCAAGGGAACTGCAGTGGCACTCGAGGGTGACCATATGGAAAGGGAAAAGAAACACCAGTAAGCGTGTTAGTTCGAGCCAGCTGATTTAGAGATTGAGATCTGTAGCTCACTTGAGAGGTGCGCTGAACAGAAGAGTAACTGTGACTCGGTTGTTGCAAGATGGAGACGAGCACGTCAGCCATAGATTTTGAAGAAGAGCTGGCACAATTGAGAGTGGATGCGCAGCATGGTGAAGATGCATTGCAACGGTCCCGTGTAGAGTTAGAGCGCCTACGATTAGAGAAAGAGCACATAGCAGAGAGGGCAGACATATTGGAGAGAGAGCTCCAACTGCTTCAACGGAAAGAGGAGAGGAAGGGAGCAGGTGCATGGCAGACACCTGATACAGGTGATTCAGAAATTAAGTTTCGAATGGCACCTGCGTCAACCAAGCTCACATCAGGGTATGCGAGCATGGATTTTGATCCCAAAGACGGGGTGAAACGGAAACGTACAACAGAGAAGGTGTCGGTAGAGACACCTGTGAGACAACCAAGCCCATTTCAGTTCCAAGGTGCTGTGGGATGGGTCCCACAGAAACAGTCAACGGGTATAAATAGGGAAACTGTGACGGCAGATAGGGAGGCACGGGATACACCATCCCTGGTCACACCTTGGCCGTTGAAGAAAGAGAAAAGAGTTGTTGGCAGAGAGGCATTTGAGGCTAGGCTGGATGGGGGGTCAAGAAGACCCAACATCACCCCTGACCGCTTCAATGGGAAAACCCCTTGGAAGGATTACAAGGAGCATTTTGAAGCGTGCCGGCTTGCTAATAACTGGTCAGATGAACAGGCTGCAGTGTTTATGGCGGCTAGTTTACAAGGGCCCGCACTCAAGGTCCTCAGCCACAAAGATGGCGAAGGGAAGAAATATTCCTACCAAGAATTGGTCGGATTGTTAAAGCGTAGATTTGGGCCGGGCCAGCAGGCAGAGAATCACCTGATGGAACTCCGTCATCGAAAACAGGGTCCCAAAGAAAGCCTGCAAGAGTTGGGTCAGGCCGTGAGAGAGCTGACCGCGTTATCCTATCCAGAGTTTGATGACGAAGGTAGGGAACGGCTTGCTAAGGGCCACTTTTCGGATGCCGTAGAAGATCAGGCTACAAGAGAGGGTATTTTTAGAGCAATACCCAAGACGCTTGATGAGGCAATTCAGGCGGCGATAGCCGCTGAGAATTTCATGAAAATGGAGGAGCAAAGAGGAGGCAGGAAGATGCCGAAATTTGCCCGTGCTGTTGATGGGGAAGTAGGTCGGAACTACTTTGAGGAATTCAAGGTGGCAATGGAAGAGAGCCAAAAGAAGTTTGAAAGAAAGATGGGGGAGCTTATCGAGGCAAAGCTGAAGATGGGTCAGGGAACGGTCGGAACCGGGGCAGTGGCACCTGGTAATGCAAACTGGCGAAAGGAACTCACTTGTTTCAATTGTCAAAAGAAGGGGCATTTTGCCCGGGAGTGCGACAAACCCGATCGCAGAAATAGGGCTGGTTCGGGAAACGGCCAACAGCAGACTCTGGTGCCCGAGGGGACGCTGAGCCAGAAGTAGGGCACTCTAAGGTCAAAGGAGAGATGAAAGGAGGGAAGAGCCTTATGTTACCTTCGTCAATGGGCAAATCTAGAAATGGATTATTTGTGACTGCAGTGATAAGGGGGACGAGAGCAAATATGCTAGTTGACACAGGATCAACTGACACCTTCATTTCATCGGCAATGTACTACAGAATACCACGGGAGCGAAGACCCGAGATTACATCTGAGCTAGCAAAAGTCCGAAATGCAGATGGTAGCGAGTTGCACACAGTTGGCAGTGCTTGGGTAGAACTGCAAGTAGGGAGAACGACATATCCAGTGCATGCGATCATTGCAGATTTGAAGATGGAGGGAATACTGGGCATGGACTTCCTATTGCCTACCGGTGGGGAACTCCATTTTGGTACAGCAGAACTTCTCATCAATGGTGAGAGAGTCAAGTGTACAGACTGCTCAGGTGACTCGCTTTGTGCCAGGGTGGTGGTAGAAAGAACAACGATTGTTCCAGCAGGGCATGAGGCACTCGTCCCGGGAAGGATGGCAAAGAGAACTGATATGTCAGGACTGGGTCTCCTGGAACCCACTGACAGGAGTGAGTTAGCTCAGCGAGGATTAGTAATGGCCCGTCTCCTGGTGAAGACGGAGGACGATTTGGTTCCCATTCGTGTTTTCAATCCCGGAAAGGATAGTTTGGTAGTGAAGCAGGGGACATTGGCAGGAGTTCTTACACCTGTACAAGTAGGTGACGTTGAAAAGTTGCAGCCCGAGCCCTGTAACGAGTTGAAAAGGGTGAAGGTCCCCGAACACCTTGAAGATTTGCTGGAAAGGAGTATGAAGGGAATTGATGCACGATATGGCAACTCGGTGGCAAACTTGTTATGCAAATATGCAGATGTGTTCTCGAAGGGAGACACGGACATTGGGTGTACGGACTGGGTCCGACATCATATTGATACCGGTGATGCTAGGCCGATAAGGGAAAGGCCTCGTAGATACCCAGCGGTAGAACAGGAAGAAATCAGTCGTCAGGTGAAGGAAATGGTGGATAGAGGAGTCGTCGAGCCCTCTGATAGCCCTTGGGCTTCGAATGTAGTTTTAGTGGCTAAGAAAGATGGGACCAAACGTTTCTGTGTCGATTATAGACGCTTGAACGCGGTCACAATCAAGGATGCATATCCGCTACCAAGGATAGATGACTCCTTGGATGCACTTGCGGGTGCTCAGTGGTTTTCTACATTAGATTTAGCCTCGGGCTACTGGCAGATAGGACTCGATGATGAAGCAAAACAGAAGGCAGCTTTTGTCTGTCGTGGTGGCTTATTCAGTTGGCGGGTGATGCCATTTGGTCTTTGTAACGCCCCATCAACTTTCGAGCGCTTGATGGAACGTGTTATGGCTGGCTTGCATTGGGAAATTCTCCTGGTGTACTTAGATGATGTAATTGTGTACGGAAAGACAGTGGAAGAAGCCATTTCCCGACTTGAGATAGTTTTCCAGCGCTTGAGGGCGGCTGGACTGAAGCTGAAGGCAAAGAAATGTGATCTCTTCAAGGAAAGTGTGTTGTACTTGGGACACATTGTATCTAGTAAGGGGGTATACACGGACCCCGAAAAGATCAAAGCTGTTAAGGGATGGCCTACTCCTACAACAGTGAGGGAAGTACAAAGTTTTCTCGGATTGGCATCATACTACAGGCGCTTCATTCGTGGGTTTGCCGACATTGCGCAGCCTTTGCATCGACTTACAGAAAAGTCGAGGGAGTTTGTTTGGGACGATGACTGTGAATTGGCATTTCAGCAGCTGAAGATGTGCTTGCAGGAGGCACCCATCCTGGTTTACCCAGATCCCGAGGCAGACTATATACTTGACACAGATGCAAGTGATGTTGGAATAGGTGCAGTGTTGTCACAGATACATAATGGGGAGGAGAAGGTTGTTGCCTATGCCAGCCGAACATTGAAGAAGCCAGAGCGCAATTACTGTGTCACTCGGCGAGAACTACTTGCAGTAGTTGTGTATCTGCGTCAGTTCAGGCAGTACCTGTATGGGAACAAGGTTACAGTGAGAACAGACCATGCAGCACTTCGCTGGCTAACCAACCTCAAAGAACCGCAAGGGCAGGTGGCAAGATGGCTACAGGTTATTGGGGAGTTCAATTTCACTATTGTGCACAGACCTGGAAGGCAGCATGGCAATGCTGATGGCCTGTCTCGAAGACCTTGTCCACAGTGTGGAAGAGAGGATGAAGTTAGCCAGGAACAAAAACATGACGTAAGTGAAGACATTCACCAATTAGAAACTGAAGTTACGAGAGATGGTGGAATCGCGGAGGCGAGAGTGGTCACAGTAGTGCCGAGTTTGAGCAATGATGCTTTAAGGCAGGCTCAGTTGGAGGATGACTCTATGGCATGGATAGTGAGAGCCAAGGAAGAGTCTTCAGAGCGACCAGATTGGGCCTCAATGGCATCTGCTGCCACAACTAATAGGATGTACTGGCAAAGGTGGGGCCAGCTAGAAATGCAGCACGGTGTGCTGGGTCGTCGTTGGGAATCCGACGATGGTAAGAGAGTAACGTGGCAAAGGGTTTTGCCACAGAGATACAGACAGGAGATACTAGCAGAACTCCATGGAGGAAAGACGGGAGGTCACCTTGGGTTTAAGAAAACCATGGCAAAGGTGCGTCTTCGGTATTTTTGGGTGGGCATGAGTGCGGACACCAGGTCTTGGCTGAGACGGTGTGACATCTGTGCTAAGAGGAAGTCTCCACCCAAGAAGAGGCGTGCAATGCTGCAACAGCTTCCAGTTGGTGCGCCAATGGAACGGATTGCGATAGACGTCGTGGGACGGTTACCAAGGACGGAGGACGGCAATGCATACATATTGGTTGTTGGTGACTATTTCAGCAAGTGGATGGAGGCGTATGCCATCCCGGATGAAAAGGCTGAAACGGTGGCAAAGAAGCTGGTGGAACAATTTGTTTGTCGATTTGGTGTCCCACAACAGCTGCATTCTGACCAGGGTCGCAATTTTGAGAGTGAGGTTTTTTCGGAAATGTGCAAAATGTTGGGCATCAACAAGACACGCACTACGCCGTATAACCCCAAGTCAGATGGACTTGTGGAGCGATTCAACCGCACCTTGATTGGGATAGTGTCAGTCATGATAGAGCCTAACAGGTATCAACGCGACTGGGACCAACAGTTACCCTATGCAACATTTGCCTACCGGTGTACACCCCAAGAATCCACCGGAGAGTCCCCTAATATGATGATGTTAGGGCGGGAGGTGTTCTTGCCTGTAGATTTGGCTACAGCACAGTTAAAGACTGTTAGTGATGCTGAAGGAACACGAACGGATTTCGCAGAGTTACTGCGAGAGAGGATGAGGCAGGCACATGACCGGGCACGGGTATGCCTGAAGGAAAGTGCACGCCGGCAGAAAAGACAGTTTGACAAAAAGGCTGCCGGCATGTGTCTCCGTGAAGGACAATTTGTTTGGCTGTACAATAACACTAGGAAGAAAGGTATTACACCCAAGTTGCAGTTTCGTTGGCTAGGACCTTTCCTCATCACAAAGAAACTGTCGGATGTGGTGTTCCGCATCCAGCAAAGCCCACGAAGTAAGCCGAAGGTTGTACACTTCGATCGTTTGAAGCCGTATGAGGGGGACCCCTTGAAGCCATGGGGAACAGAGGACCTCATCACGGTAGAGTCGAGTGGCCTTCCTGGGGTAGAGCCATCTGCGGATGGAATAGAATTTGAGGACTCAGCAGAACGGAATGAGCTCCATATTTCAGATTCACTACCAGAGTGTGAGGTGGAGAACAGTGAGCCTTGCCGGGGCCAGGCATCAACTGTGGGTGATGAGAGTGGTGACATGGGCGCTGGGCTTTCAGAGCCGGCGAATGGGCAGGTTCATGACCCACCACGTAGAAACCCTACTCGTCAGCGGATACGGCCGCATAGATACCGATAGCGATGTTAGAAATAGTAAAGTAATTAGAAGTGTATCATGAAGTAACGAGTATTGCAATGTGTCATGGCTCTCGTTTGAATACAGGGTACAACCAAGCGAGGAGCGATGGATCGGAGAAGAGTCCCTCAAGACTTAGATGATTCCAACCTGTTTTCATGCTATGAGTGCGGGGAGGTCTTCATGTATAAAAGGAGCCTCCACCGGCATAAGAGTACTGTGCATCGCGCAGGTCCTCTCAGTTATTACTGGTGTCTAAGGTGTGACAACCGGTATAACCGGAGAGACAACCTGCGGGTGCACTACCGGGAGCACCACCCGGCTAGCGTTGCGGAGGTGGACGACGCAAGGCCTATGACAACCGGGGAGAAGGAGAGAGTGCACCAGCGAGGGCGGAAGCGGCCCATGGAGGGTCCCAGCGGAGAAGGGAAGACGAGGCGCCCTAAAGTCTTGGTGAGGCGTAAGGAGGCATTGCAGTCGTACAGTGTGCCTAATGTGCGAGCATGCCCACCCGAAGCTGCTGAGAGAGAGTTCCCCGCGCCCCTGCGCGTGGACACCGAGATTGCCCCAGACGAGCAAGTGGAGACATTGTCTCTTTCTCCAGGCTCCGTTTCCTTCCTGGAAAACGGAATGCCACCACCACCGCCAAGCACCGGCTCTGGTGGGAAGAGCGCTCGGGCAATGGAAGCCCTAAGGAGGGAATCCCCTTCGACCCTGGAGATGGGTGAATCTGAGTCCTCCGGAGAGGAGGATACCATTGAGGAAGAGGAGGAAGAGGAGGAGAGACCTCCATGTCTTCCGGAAAAAGAGCCAGTTAGGTTCCTGGATGTGGAGGCACTCATGCCAGGTCAGGTGGTCAGAGTGTTGGAAACATCTTCTTCGCTGGTCCACAGCGAAGGTAGACGCACCCTTCAGGAGGAGCGGAAGAGAGAGTACCAAGCTGTTTTCATTAAGGGACTGAAGACAGATGACGCTCCGCCACAGCCCACAAAATTATTTGTGGTCAGAGATGCTGCAGGAAAAGCAGTGGTTGAGCATCGCCATACACTATCGGGGCTACAACGTCTCATCCAGGGGAAGGTTCATCGGATCACCGAGACATCGAAGCGGACCACGTACTACCCCGACGGGACACCAGCAGTGACGGAGGAGACGACGAAGGTCTACGACGTAGCTTTCACTGCTGGAATGGAGGTTCAGTGACCATGGTTGACATTAATACGCAATTAAATGCCACTCGTTATAGTTAGATGTTTATCGTTTTGAATAGTTATTCCGTCCATTATTCCATTTAGCCTATATAAACTTGTATGTTTTAAAGTCTGTATAATCTACCTCTGCTATTTAATTCATCATGGTGAATTCGTGTGGTTGTTTTTACGGAGAACGGTAATGTGTTGATGTGACAGACTGTTTGGTATTGTTTCCATGTGATGATATTGGTGCTCGAACTATCCTGGGAGGATGGCTTGGATTTCAGGGTGATGTAGGTAACTCTACACTAGTAAAGTTTCAACTTCAGTTTTCAAGATGCTTTCAAACTTGCTGGATAACTGTTGGATTTGTTCATTTACATGTGCTTTGGGAAGGGAAGTTGTTGATAACGATAATGAGTAGTTGGGGAGTACTGGAGTAATTACTAGCTTCTTTCATTTGCCAAAGTTTAAAGTTTTATTAAAGATACCTATTTACTTATTTGTAGTGGATTTCAAGCATAATCATAGATATACCTGTATGTGTATGCCTTTAGTTTTTAGAAAGGGAGGTATCCCTTAATCTGTATTGAAACTGCATTGCTTTGTGTTGATTAAGTTAATAGGTCGGGGACCGACCAAACTTGGAAGGCAGCTGTGTAACGCAATGTGCAGTTTCAGCAGTACAGATTTTGGCCTTCATTGAGTGTTGACTGTGTGGGCCACTAGCACGGTGCGATTCCAATGTTTATAGTGTGGACCCGAATATAAGTAGGGAAAAGTTGTGGTTAGGGCCGAGTCATTTCTATGAACTGGAGTAGAACAATGGGATTAGTGTTTAGGGGGGACTACTTATGAGCCAGGCAGTTAGGAATAAGGGCAGTCTTGAAGTGGGTTCGGAGGAGTGAAGATCTATCATACATGCACAGAGGAAATTCAAGCACTTGACAGCCAGAGCTGCTACTTCTACGGGTCGGTCAGAAACGGGAACTCGATCGGTGAGTGACTATGATTCTACATGTATTTCGGGTATTTAGAATTATACACGGGTGTCCTGTTTGAGACGACAAGAGAGTGGAGATGCAGGAACTGTAGTCCGAAGGAGTAAATCCTAGGCATGTGTCTATAAGTAGTTGTCGTAAAGTCGGGGGTGCACCTGATGCAGGAGCACCTGAGACAGGTGTAAAGAGACACCTGCAGGAGCACCTGTGACAGGTGTAAAGAGACACCTGCAGGAGCACCTGGGGCAGGTGTAAAGGGACACCTGCAGGAGCACCTGTAGCAGGTGTTAAGGGACACCTGCAGGAGCACCTGTGGCAGGTGTTAGGGAACACCTGATTAAGTTATGGGGTTGCAATGGATTGGCTGACTTCATATTTTTATGTCAGAGTTAGCTTGTGATTAAAGTGGTTGATTAAAGTAATTCCTTTGTGTCTATGACTTGATGGACTTGCATGTTTGTGTACAGTGTACTAGTCTGAATCCGCTTGCCCCTTGGTAAGTGTCCATTGCCTGGCGGTAGATTTCCCCGAAACGGATCTGCTCTCTTGGCCTAAGTTAGACCGCTCGCTGCCAAGGCCAGGAACTTTGAAAGCACCGGGTCAGGGTTCGCCACAATACAGTATTACATACTGAAACAAGTCAAAAGCCTCCCATTTTCAGCCTTGTACTTTAAAATGGACGAAAGAAAGAAAGACAAAGCCGGAGCCTGAGCCTAAGCCGGGTTTTGGAAAAGAGCCCTGAAGTGCGCGTCTTTTGAACCCTTGACACGCGCGAGGTTTCTGGCTTGCTCGTCAGGGAAATTTTCCTGAGAGGGCGCTCTTTGTAAAATATGTGTAGGTGCAGGTCACTAACTCAAGCTCTCATAGATAGCAGTATAGAAACCCCCACTTTCCAGGCGAAAATTCCACCCCAAAAGTTATTCAGGTCTTGTAGCTATACTCCAAATTGTAGATTGGACCTTCATCTCTCATTTTCTTTTAATTTTGGTATTGTTAGCAGTCTGGTAATAACCTCCAGAAAAAAAACCACACCCCCAAAATGTGTAGTTGTCCAAGCCGAATTTCTGCAATGATTTCGGAGAGCATACCTTCACTCCCACACCCAAATAAGGCCACATCTAAAGCCTCACGTTCCAAATTACACAAGAAATTGAACAATGAACCCCAGGGTATTTTATGCTTCACTTATTTTACAATAATTATATCAATTAAATAGCCTTCAAAGACCCCTTATTAAAAATTGTGGGACCACATTTTGTGTGAACTCGGCGGAGCCATGTTGGATTGATTTAGTGTGCTGCAACCTTAGGTATGTACTGTACATGTACATTGTATTGTACATGTACACAGTTAATGTACAGTACTAGTACTATGTACAGTACACATGTGATATCCTCCATGGTGATTATGTAGGTTCTTCATGCACGTAGATAGTGACCGACTTGGTCTAGTTATGACCAGGAAACTGAAGGAAAAGATGTCTAGTGGCCAATCTCCGATGCTACCTTCTTTGTCCTTTGCTGTTCTCAGATCCATTTCTGATCCTAGTTCAAGCTTTGATCTATCCACAGTTAAGTATGGTATGCAGTGATACTGCTTGAGTAGGGCAAGTACCTCTGTAGCGGTTGGAGCCATAGAACTTGGTTCTGATCATTAAGGATTTCATTCTGCCTTTGAAAAAGCTCCTGATATGGTCGACACGATAGTCCCTCCACAATTCAAACGGACAATGAAAGCAAGATGACCAAAAAAATTCTGGGAAGTCCAATCACACAGATTTAATTTTTTTTATCTTGAACATTGAAAGGAAAACTAGGTCTAGCCCTCTCACTCGCGCGGCCCGGGTGTATTAATCAATTTTAAATAAATCAATACAATAATTGATACAATATTTCGAAGTGTAAGCATCATGACGATGGCGATGTCACACCAAGTTCCCCAAATTGGCGAACGCCAAGAGAGAGCTCAGCAGAAAGACGAACTGCGATTGTGAAATGAATTCTACAGGCCGGCAGTGAGTACCCCCTGCGGCGGGATGATATAACCGCATCGCTTCATTCAGCCCCATCCAACTTTCTGTCGAGATACAACTTTGTAGAATACACAACCCTTTTAAGCAGAGGTACTGCTGGAGTGAAGCAAGTGCATCTTCCGTGCACGGAGGTCGGAGGCAATGAAGCACCTTGGGATAAGTTCAGATAAATCTCCTCATGGGGAACCTGGAAGGTTACTGGGCTGTTCTTTGAGAGGCCGAGTCATCTCGATCTACCCCAGTAGAAAGCAGACCTCCCCTTGAGCTAAGGACTGGCAAGCTCGATTCTAAACGAGGCTCAGGGCCTCTTTGGGTGTTACAATCAAGCAAGAGGACTACCAGCTATGTTGAATTGGATTCAGAAAACCCAAACTGAAAATATATGCAAATTACAGTGAAGAAACTGTATCAATACGACCAATCAAATGGTTCCTCAACAACTCTCAAAATCCTAAAACACTATTATTTTCAATCGGAGGTTGGCTGGTGTGCGGAACAATGGTACGCCACAGGGAATCTGGATTCTGGTACGTTCTAACAAAATCAACCTGGGGGAAAAACATGTCGCTTTACAGGTCTACAAAATCATGGAGTGGGTCAAGCGGTTTCATTTTATACACGTCTCATCTCTTGTAAATACCTGCAACTCTTTAATATAAACCAAATAATATGGGATCTTAAAATGCAATCCTAGATTCTGGTCTCCTGAGTCGGTCCAAGATCAAATCTCTCTTCCCTTCTCATGTGCGGCTAACATGCACCACCTTCAAAAAACAAAACACAGCATTTAATTTTTTTTCTCTCTTTCCATTTTGTATCCATCACTGGTGTGTATGTATCTACAGGGCGAACAGAATCAAAAACGCTACCATAAGACAGAAGAGCCCCATGGCTTCGGATAACGCAAAGCCAAGAATGGCGTAGGTGAAGAGCTGCTGCTTAAGCGAGGGGTTTCGGGCATAGCCGATGATGAAGCTTCCAAAGACCGTGCCGATACCAGCTCCAGAGCCGGCCATACCCACTGTGGCGGCTCCAGCGCCGATGAACTTGGCCGCTGCCTCGACGTCCTGCTGTACGGCGGTCGTCTGAATGCCACGGTTCAGGACCTGTTAGGGGGAGACGGAGACCGGTTATTAACATGGCCCTCATTTCCATGAAATACAGGATGTCTGAGAGGTGAGGTCTTAGCTATGACCCCTGTTTAAAGTTAAAAAATCAACAAAAGGTACTAGCTTGCAGCTGTAGGTAATTCCGAAGGATGTGCTATTTCCAACCAAACTCAACTGGAACATAGCGGTATACTTGCTTCAGCTTTGCATTCCCCGCACCCCAATTTTCAGGATTTTTTTTTTTTTAGTGCAGACTGAATTTGTGACAATAATTACCTGGTTAACCAACGCTGCTACATTTGTGGGCTTGGTGGCAGATGGAACAACACTGAGTCCTGACATGGCATTGTATGTTGCCAAGCTACGCCTTGGTGCACTAAAGAAAATCAAACAAAGTTTAACAGTCATCAGTAAATGTGCTCTCACTCAGAATTGTGACAGCAATTGATCTTTTTGAGGTAGAGGTTAGTATAGTTACAAACATGAAGCCATTCAAGCAGATTTAGAGGTCTACTAAAATCTGGGGAGGAACTAGAAATCAAACATTTTAATCCTAATACAGCATTACAACAAGCAAAAATGGCATGGAAGCACATCCTTTCAGCCAAGAGTACAATAAACGGATAATTAATTTACCTGTTTGATTTCTCTTGACTGCCAAGGCTGCTGAGAGGTCGGACCAGGGCTCTCGTGCTTCTGGCCAGCTGTTTTTGAGAAGGGAGACAAAAAATACATGAATGAAAAACTGATCTAAAAATTCTTAAGCAAGATCTCAAAGGTAGATCCCTGATAGAAATGTCAATATCTCTAGTGCATTTTGTTTGGTCATTTAGTAAGTAAGCAGTTTGTCACATTTTTGGTAAAATTCTTCCCATACTTGGAATGTGGAACTTAAGCCTCATGAATAAATTCCTCACATATCAACTTATCTGACTTACAGGCAGAAATCAGATTTTCATCTGATATCTTTACAGCCATAATCCTAATGCAAGAAAGTAGATGCATAAACCCTTTACTGCCCACAGTCCACAAAGACTGAGTAAAATCCAACATTCCACATTTGATCAGATGTGTGATAACTCCCTAGTCCCTTTTCTTATTTTCCTGGGCTTGTATTAATGGAACTATTGCAGTAAGACAAGACCTCAGCTGAGGCTATCATCAAGTGAACACGAATCACATCAACTCTTACTTTCAGTAGAACAGAGTTCAATAAACCTTTTCAACGTTCACAAGGCATCATGACAAACTCGCCGTATTTCTATCGCACAACTCTATCACATATTTGTTTCAATTTTTTCTCTAAAACCCAGATGGAGTTCAGAAACGAAATTCAGAGTTTTCGTCTAGATACCCGCAACAAAATATATTTTATGTTGGAACGTTGGGTGGGTAGTTTTGGAGAAACAAGCAGAAATTCACTGGCCTGGATGGCCGAACTCTGTGCGCATGCAGCTAGCGGCAAGCAGCAAGTACAATGCATGTACAGCGTGCCGCTAGCTGTATGCACGCACCGCGTTTGCCATCCAGTCACCAAGGGAATTTCCACTGATTTCTCCTAAACTACCAACCCAACGTTCCGAAAAAAATTTAAATTTAGTTGCTGGTATCTGGACGAAAACTCTGAGTTTCGTTTCTGAACTCCATCTGGGTTTCGGAGAAAAAAGTAAACAAATCACGAAGTTATGTGCGATAAAAATTCGGCAAATTTGTCATCATTACCCATGATGCTTTGCGAACATCGAAAAGGTTGATTGAAACTGAAAGTCAATGAAATATTCAGAAACCATTCCTCCTTAATTTTAGTTATCAAAATAATGTTGATGGAAAAGTAAAAGTCAAGAAAAGTGAGATCTTCATAATATTTGGATTCTAGACTGGCAAGCAAAATCACTTTCCCAGTGAACTTGTGTTGCTTGGAAAATGGAAGGCCTTTGATTTGAATTTTGAACCAACATTCCTGCAGTAATTTCATGACGATTGAACAAGCAAGTAATCATGAAGTCAACACACATTTGGAATAAAAATTAGGTTCCAGAATACAAACATGAGAAAAATTACCGAACATTTCACCGCGAGCTCAGAGAACATTTGCATGGCAGTTTTCGGAGGTCCGGCAGTGCCCAAGCGGCAGTGCACTGCGAGTGCTTAGTTAGTACTGTGATAACGGTAGTCGGTTGTGAAAAAGGGGGTTCGGTCTAGCTTCTAAAATGAGCAAGTCACTCCTCTGGTCGTAAATTAAACACACAAAACTGAAAACCTACCATGGCCTGCGAGGCTGGTGTGCATAGCTTGGCGCAATACATGTTGGATGTGAGGATTTTTGGACCACTCGACCTCGACGACGTCTGCAAAATGAAGAATTGAGGACGTGAAAATACCGGAGCCGGCAAATGAACGCAGATAAAATTCACTTTTAACAGATAAAGTACACTTTTTTGGTTAACAAAATATGACGGGTTACAAGCTACAGGGTGGGATCTAGCAACTTTTGCATGAAAATCGGAGTTAAATCAAGGGATTGGTCAGAATTTAGATGGATTCCAAAGGATTCTCCTAAAATTCCACTTACCAAAATTGCAACCGGCACAGGGAGGACTACAGAGCGCAAGCGCAAACGCTATCAATAAATAGCATGGTTCCGAATTAAGGAGAAGCATCAAACACATAGGGAGCGGCGGTGGCCCGACCACACATTTTCTCGTCTTACGAAATTTCTATCAACCAAAAATGCATTTTAATTCTATATTTGAATTTTAGTGATATAAATTCTTGGAATTTATCTTCAAACATATATAAATATTAAAACTATAGATTTAATGGCATTTCAATCAGTTTCAAGAGCGAATACCTAATATCACGTGATAATCTTCATCCTTTCTCGCGAGAGTTAAGCCAAAATCAAAACTGTTGCATGTTCAACTTGAAAACCCCCTACAGAAGTGAATTGAGCGAACACTGGAAACAGTCGTCGTAATTCGATACCGAGGCGATACGCGGGAAATAATAGCGCGATCGCACAGTGTGTAATGCGTTAAACGCAGTGTAGCGCGCGCTAGGTGCGCGATCGTGTACTAGCGAGTGGGCCATTTTTCGTGAACCCACCCGATACGTTTGTGTCATAGAGGTTGTACACACGTACATTTTGTACACACGGGCTACGTGCATACACACTCAGTGCTAGTACTAGTAGTAGTACTACACGCACGACACAGTACAATGAATGATGATGCCCTGCTGCTGACAGAAGCCGGCGAAATGTCAACAATGCCCAGCCCGCTGCTCGTCTGAGATGGCCGTCTTCTACACGAATAACTGCAAGTTCAGCGGCTGCAGCCTGACGTTTTCTTCTCTCGGCCAGCTCATCGAGCACATCGAAGAGACACACATCGGTGAGGGGTCATTAGCCGGGGGAAAACAAAGGGTTGGGCGCCGCGGTGACCGCTGTTGTATTGTGTACGCTTCAACCATCTCGTTGTAATCAGTAGTTGGCAGCGCTAGGCCAATATTGCAATGTTCAACGCACGTACAGTACATGTATATGTACAGTACGTACGTAGGCGCAACGCATGTGGAACTGTGCATGTACACTGTACACATGTAACTATGTCTGTACAGACTGTAGTCTACATCATGTACTGTACATTGTTATATTGTACACGATGCAGTACCATGGATCAGGCCTTGGCTTGAGTACGATGTTACATCAATACATCATGTGCATCTTGTAATTTATAAATTGTATTCAGGTGTACAATAATCATTATTCATCACTCGACATCAGTGTTACTTAAATTATACCATACACCAATCCCTTGACATGATTATTCTGCCTTCTGGTAAATCTTGTATTCTTGAATCTTGTAACTTGTATTGTGTAAGGCAATGTACCGGTGCCTGTGCCACAATTACAATACAATCCAATACTCAATAGGCACAAATACTACATGGGTGTATTCACCCGGACCCTTTGCTTTCATATGCGAGTACTTGAGTAGTTGCGTGTGGGGGTTGTATATGAAATGCATGACTAATTCTAAAGTTCATGGTTGTGAAATTGGTTTTCATGGATAATCTAGTTTAGGTAGTGTTAATTCACCCGGCCACCGTCACGGGCGTCACCTGTGCCAAAAAAGCTATTCACCTTATTCCATATTTAATCATTAAATTAATGGCTTTTTTATTAAAAGATATACTGAAAATTATTTGCATGGTACAGGTGTATTTTACTTAAAAAATCATATAAAAAGTGATCGCTCGTTGTTTATTCATGACGTCATCGATCTGCGATGCTTGCGTTCTTGCTGCAAGAAATAATGGATATTCATGAATTTATTGTGTACTGTTGTGAAAAGAGTAGGCTGCACAGCGGTATTACTAGTGTAGTTATCGTATTGATAATGCACATGGAAGTTGGGGAACCAGACGGGTTAACTGAAAAGATGCTGTCAGTGCATTGCACTGGTAGTCCAGTCCGGTATGCAGTTAACGCACGTGTATTTAATGCATGCAATGCGACAACGTACACCAGCTAAGTGAGGGTCCGGATGAATAGCTTTTGGGGCACGGGCGCTGGTAGCCGGCTCTATATCCATTGCCAATGCCATGGATGTCACTGTATCTCATTCACCTGTTCACGAAATCATGGGTATTGGATATCATGCCAATATCAAGTTCTGGAGACTGGAATAGTAATCAGTGTTTATTAATTTGTGGAAGAATAATGACATTATTGATGTGTGCTCAGTGAAGCATAGCATTGTTCCTTAGGTTCAGGAAAAGGGGGAAATTCGTTGTTATGGTGATTGATGGGTTCATGGTTTGATAACTAACCAGTCATTCGTAGACAATGCATTGAGTAATGAGATAATAACTGACTCGCACTGACCGGTAAAACTGAACTCTCCCACCCCTGTTCTGTGAACCCCTTTTTAAGGCAGGTTATAGTCATCGAGCACCGACATTCTTTCCGCAAACGCTATTCCCCCGGTCCCTTAGTCTGATTGGCCAATTATACATCATGTTTATGCATAGTACGCATGTACATGCACTATACTCTGACGTTGACCAATCAGAGTAAAGAGTGTCCATGAATATGCATAACATCAGCAGGAACTACCTCCAGGAAGAATGCCATTGCCGGGTGCATAAACTTCCAATGGGAGGTTATATTCACCCCGTAACGGCATTCTGTTGTGTGCCGCGCGAATGTACATGTACACTTCCTTTTCTTAAACCTTTGATGTGGGAAAGTCTTTTGCATGAAGTTTAACAAGTACACCGTAAAAGGATGGAAAAAACCCTGAATCCACAATAGTCAATAGAGTAGACCACATATCGTTATGTAGACAGTAACCATTGTCTTTCACAAACACTTGCCCCCCAAAAATTGGACTTTATTCAGTTATAGTTTTTCCCAAAAATTATGATCTTGTCTGGCTTTTGGATTCTACTTTTGAAACGTTCTCAAAAGCAGAACTATTCTGCCTTTGAGAGAGGTCCTGCTAGGATTGAAATACATGTACACTGTACCAGGCCATCCAAATTTCAGACATTATCAAGAGTTTTCAACTTTTCACAGAGATTGATGTAGCAGGGGGAAGATTGGTGAAATTCATTTTTTTTGTAAATTTTCTCCTCCCAAAGGGAGTATTTTGTCATTGTTTTTACAGTTTTTAGCCAAAGAGCCTCTTGTGTGTACATGTCAAAGAGTATCTTTTCTTATCTATTCATTTGGTGGATATGTAAAAAAGTATAGGCCTACATCGTAGATTTCCAATTTAAAAAAGAAAAACAACTGAGAGGGCACTTTCTGTTTGAACATTGAATCTATTGATTTGGCTTGGGAGAAGATATTGTACTCTAGCTGAAACAGAACAAGTTCCAACTTCTACAAAGAACTGCGACAACCTGTATCCCAAGCCCTGGATAACAGATGGATCTGTAGCCAGATTTTTTACAATAAGCGTCAGCTCGGATAAGACCCCATTTCATGCCAGTATCAGTTGGTCATGCCTTCTAAAGGCCAGAGTTTTGTTCAGGACACTTCCTAGTAGTAGTAACGACCTTCTCTGTCGCATTTAGTTAATGAGCCTCTTCCTCACATGCGCATCACATTAGCGGGAGATATGACTAAAGAGAGCCCTGCTGCAATCTCATCTTCCTCAGCATTATTCATTGCCTTGTAATCTTCCATCTGAATAAGCTTTTGTGAGAGGTAGAGAGAGGGAGGGAGAGGGAGAGGGAGAGGGAGAGGGAGAGGGAGAGGGAGAGGGAGAGGGAGAGGGAGAGGGAGAGGGAGAGGGAGAGGGAGAGGGAGAGGGAGAGGGAGAGGGAGAGGGAGAGGGAGAGGGAGAGGGAGAGGGAGAGGGAGAGGGAGAGGGAGAGGGAGAGGGAGAGGGAGAGGGAGAGGGAGAGGGAGAGGGAGAGGGAGAGGGAGAGGGAGAGGGAGAGGGAGAGGGAGAGGGAGAGGGAGAGAGAGAGAGAGAGAGGGAGTGAGAGAGAGAGAGAGGAGGGGAGGGGAGAGAGAGATGGATAGAGGGAGAAAGAGAGAAGGGAGAGAGAAAGAGAGAGGGGGAAAGAGAGGGTAGGGAGAAGGGGGAGGGAGGGAGAAAGTGGGGAGAGGAGAGAAATAGAGATGGAAAGAGATAGGGAGAGAGAGAGGGGGGAGTGAGGGGAGGGAGATTGGAGAGAGAGATGGAGAGAGATAGGGAGAGAGAGAGGGGGGCGGGGAGAGTGAGGGGAGGGAGATTGGAGAGAGAGATGGAGAGAGATGAGGGGGGTTGAGAGGAACAGAGATAGGGGAGAGAGGGAAAGAAAGGGCAAATAAGCCACCTCTGGTATTGATAATGCACTCCAAAAAACATCTGGCCGGTTTGATCGGAGGCAAGATTTGTCAGCATCTTTTGACGATGCCTGTTTCTGAGGCTCTTCTGCAAATGCTTTTTTATCAGGCTCAGGTTCAGTCTTTGTTCTCGTCCCTGGCATCCCACAACAGCTGCAGGCAGTCGTCTTTTGGGCCAGTTGGATTGAATGCAGCTTTCCCATTCGAAGATACTTGCTCAAAGACTGGGGGCCAAAAGCTTACTCTTAAATATGACATACCTGTTGCATCGTATTGGCAGTAAGCAATTGGAGCTATCAGCCGAAGCCTATAATTCATGAGGGACCTCTCATACTAGCCATGTCATAAGTAGGCCTACTTTAAAATTTGGTCGATTGCCTACTGACTAAAATGAAAAAAACCACCAAAATCAAACATTTACAAGCACTGATGTTTTGATCCTATTCCTAAGCAGGACCTTTTTCAAAGGCAGAATGCATCTTGGGTGAAATTTTGACAGCAGTGAGAATATTTTTAACATCCCAGTCACTTTTCCTTCCTGTTTCTTTGTCTGAGGGAATTTGGTTAAAATTCATGTTGTTGTGTTTTTTTCTCACAGACACAGATCCCCAGTTTGTGGAAGAACAGGAAGTGCAAAGGCCATCTGCCTTGGCCCTGAGTTATGTCATCAAGTAAGTCTCCTCCACATCTATCTTGGACATTATTTCATTTCATTTTATTTAAAGGGTCTGTGCAATAAAAAAAAATGATTACATAAATCCATGCTTTAGAGAACTGTTGTGCAATGTTGCTAACAATCAAACTGCTTTTAACACTCATTCTGGGGGTGTATTTTTCAGTGCAAGTTTCAGTTTTTATGCAAATGAGAATTTCTCTTTTGGAGGAGTCATTCCTCTTTTTGATGAAAAAAATTATCACTTCTTACAAGAGATTCTGATTTTGGGCTTGGAAATACCTGGCATGTATTCCTATGTAGTTTGCTCTGTGATTCCAACAGAAGTATTCCTCATTTCCTTTGAGATAGTTTGGCAGCCATGTTGTGGGTTTGATTCCACTCATTTGAATAATGCAATAATGAAGCTAGAAAACAATCATGGAATATTTTGGATTCAGGAATTCATCCGTTTGATATAGGATTCGGAGACTGCATCACGATTGTCATTTTTTTGGACGGCAGGTTTGTGACGGACGCAGCAAAGCACCACCATGAGACTACGCCGATTGTGCAGAAGAAACGTCCCAAGCCGTCCTTGCAGAGCGTTGCTGCCATTAGAAGCATAACACCAAGTACAGGTATTAACTCCTCGTCGACCCTTACCATGGTGTGCACTGGTCTTTAAAAAGTCTTAAATTGAACTTTCCAAATTTAAGGCCTTAAAAAGCATTAAATAATATTAAAATTGATTTTTCAAAGGTATTTAAAAAAATATGGAAGCATGGAATTGATTATCTTATCAGATCTTAAAAGCAAGGCATAACATAATTTGGAAAACTGTAGCGCTAAGATCTTTTGTCCTTTTCGAGCTGTGAATGCAAGAGGCAAATTCGTTTGGGCCAGGAGGGATCCTAAATAGTCTGGTTACAGTGCTGATGAATTGACAAATCTACAGTCCTGTCCGAAACCAGACAGATGTCAACGCACTGTCCTTATTGCGTGCAGAATCACACGATCAGACCACATTGTATTGGGCCTTTCAATGAACAGATTTTGAAAAAATTTAGAGGGCCTGACGTTTTGATCCTATCAGGACTTTTGTTTTCAAAGATGGAATAAAGGTGCTGTTAGGATTAAAAAGTAAGGGCTTCATTACAAACTTTTGAACATTCTGACTTGCTCCAACGTGTACTTTTCTTTTCCTGTAAACCAGTGGCAGAGAGTTTGCAGCACCCCAAGGCTTTGCTGCTCATTTGCATGTTGTTTTGCTTCCTCTCATTAGCAGGGAGTGAGTACGATGAGTTTGACGAGCTGGGCTCCGAGTCGGACAGCGACAACTCGTGGACCACTCAGGTGGAGTACACGTCGGACGTCATCCTGCGGACGATGAACCCTCAAATTGGGGACGACAAGCCCTACCTGTGCCCAGTCCCCGGCTGCAAGAAGCGCTACAAGAATGTCAACGGCATCAAGTATCACGCCAAGAATGGCCATCGCAAGGAAAACAAGGTCGGTCCTTTTTCGAGGAGCACCTAGGCTTTTTTTTTAAGAAATGAAGGCTTAGGCTTGGACTTAGGCTTCGGTCATTATTTCTCTTACCCGTTATAAAATCACAGGTATCTAGAAACAAGCGTTTGGCCCCAGTTTCTCGGTGAATACTCTGTACTTATCAAGCCAACAGACCTTCAAATTCGGCGACAAACAACAAACCTCGATTTTCAGGTTTTGTCAGACGGAGACGAAGCCTGAGCCCGACACTGATTGAGATTTTACATTCATAACGTGTGGGACATTTTGAGGTTATTTTGCACATTACCAGTAACTGTTCATGTTTTTACATATTCATAGCCATAGTTTACATTAAACATGCCATATGCCAAAGCATTCATAGGGTCTTGCATATTCATAACAAGTGTATTTTGCACAATCAAACTGCGATGTTTTTCTCCAGGTGAAGAAGAACTATAAATGCCACTGCGGGAAAAGCTACAAATCGGCGCAGGGTTTACGCCAGCACAGCAACATCCAGCACCCTCCCTCCGCCCTGACGCCCAGCGCCTCGCCCAAATCCCAGCCGGCGACCACGCCCGTCCTCTCGGCCAGCCAGCTGGGCCTGACCCTGCAGGGCACCGGTCTCCTGGTGGAGCCCAGTAAGTGCTCGGCCGGTGCCCTGACCATCGGCAACGGTAACAGCGCGCCGACGAGCGAGGCCGGCGCCCCGCTGACACCGCTGACTCCGACTACGCCGTCTGCCGGCTTCACGTTGGTGACGCTGCCGTCGCATCTGGACGCCACGGTGCTTGCTGCTCACAAGCTGGAGGGCACTGTGCTGTCCGTCCAGCAGATTCAGCCCGACGGGAGTGCGGTGCCCATCATGCAGTGAGGACACGGCCGCCGGTGCAGGATCGACTCTCGCACGTGAACAACTCCCCAACGCTTTAGACTGCCCTCGGATTGCGTCGTGAACTCGTACTCGCAAGTCGGTTCGTAGTACGGATACCCATTAAGCACAACTCCTCATGTAAGTCGTGCACTCAAGGAATTCACGCTTATTTGTGTATGTATTTATTTGTGTTGTTTTTTAATCATGCTGTATGTTCAAAGAGCATCATAAGCAATGTCACTTGACGGAGTTAGCACTTTACAGATATTATTGTTATCGTTAGTATTATTTCTCATGCTATCTCCACTCCGGATGAGCATGACATAATAAGCTGCGTGCCTGTTTTTACCAGACTGAAGTGATCACTGATCGTATGTCGATGAATGATGCACTGAAAGGATACGGCCCATCTCATTCCTGCTGGGCAACCCACGATAAGGCGCGTTACGATGGGTCGTACGACGTAAGACGTTGTGAAATTCACCCCAGGAATCCTGTGACTACGTGTTCACAGTGCGATTGAAACGCTGCAAGTATACGGCGACAGATACTATTTTTTTGTGCCGTATCACAGCCCAGTTGAATCAATGGCCAGCAAGACAGACAGAAATATCTCAGAAGAAATGAACTCTGAATGTAGTCGTCTTACTCTGGAAGATGTTAGTCAGAAATTTCACCTAAAAATTGCCTTCTAACCCTCCTTAAAAAAACCCACCAGCCTTGCGTTGCTAAACCCAAAATGTTGTTTCATTATTTATTTATTATTATTTATTTATTTGGGAATTTTATTTACAATAGCACCGAGTACCCGGTAATCTCATTTGTGACTGAGTGAGTTTGTGAAAAGAGTGAAAGTGCGAAGAATGAAAATGAGCGTATTTGGTTGTGAAAACCACGCACTCACAAAGGAGATTTTTCACTCACGGTGCCACTGCAAGCCTAATTGTTGATGTGCTACCTCCACCATGATTAGCCTGAAATCGTACGAGGAAATGTCGGAGACAGAAAGGGCAATTCTGTTTATCGTCGTGTGGATGGATGGACGATGGACCTCGATCAAGACGACACACAAAATGAGCACGGATTATATCTTTATCAGGGATGTTAAAACAGGTATCTCAAACTGCTAATTTTTATCCGTAAATAATCCTAAAAAACTGAAGGGTGCCTGCACCCCTGCCGTGAATCTCCCGGTCGCGTTAATTCTCTCTCTTAGTTGCATCAGTCGTGTAAGTGCTCACTCACAGTCGCATCTCTCGGTCGCGTAAGCGCTCACTCGCAGTTGCATCTCTCGGTCGCGTTAGCGCTCACTTGCAGTCGCGCAATTTATTGGCCTTCAGTGATTTTCAGGAAATGACTTTGTCGGTCACTTACATGTACATCCCTGCTTTATTGTTGGTTCCAGTAAGTTATACAAAGGGCTTGGTGCTTTGTTTAAATGTGTGCATTTTTCAGCTGTCAATATACGGGCCTGCTTGTATATATGTATCTCCATGAAAGCCCATGACAAACTGAAGCACCAGTTGTACTGAATATGATTTGAGCATGCAAAATGGGAAAACTAAAACTTTCATTTGTTGTTTTACTTTAAAAATGGATCAGCATTGCTATGCGGTGTACAGTATGGTTGAGAAGTTTTGTTTCGACATAGTACAAAGTAAAAGTATTATATGTGTAGAGTGATATAGATTTGGGCCCTGGGTCTTGTGCAGTAATATATATTATTTATTGAAGATGAATTTTTTGTTGTAATGTACGTAAGTTTAAAGACTTTGTATTTCGTGCTCAACTTTGCCATTTTGATGAGCACTGATTGTCAGATATGAATCATGTTCAGCTCAATTGCAACCCAATCCTTCTATTGCCAGATAAATGAAAACAAAGTATGCATTGAGAGACATTTTAATATTTAAAAAAGAGACTATGATAGATATGTCACTGAGCTTTAGTATTATATGTAAAAATCAAATCACTGTATGATGATTTTAATAATGAATTTAATTATACTTGAAGAATTCACCTCATCTGTTGCATGTAACATTATACATACAGCGTTTTCAATTGCAGCAAAACTAGTTTTGAAAAAAAAAACTCCGGTGTTAACATGGACCAGTACTGTTCCTTTCCAGTTCATTAATGAGCTGGGGGTTATGTTTTTAATTACATGGCTAAATGAAATCAGGATGCATGTCCCCCCAAAAGAAAAAGAACCTCGATGACTGGATTCGATTAGATTTGCTGTGAATTTTGATTACCCAAACAAAGTGTAATTCTCATTTTCGGGGGAAATAACTACCCAATATTAGAAGAAAATAGTGTAGATTTTTATACAGATAATTTACAAATCAGCTGCTGGTTTAATAAAAAAATGCCGTGAAATCTGCCTGATCAACCTCATATTTATGAACGGAATTAATTTGGGACTTGTAGGAACTTTTATGGGTATTTATTTGTGTAATGTCGCACCGATTGAACCGTAAATGACGTATTTACATTTTTGTTACTTGTGTGATGTCTGGAGTGCATGGACGACATTAGAGTTTAGATTATGTAACAGTATCGCTGATTTTATAGTTGATGCATCTCGTGTGGGGAGCTGAGGGAGGGAGGGGGTCTCAATAGTGCAATGTTGCATTCCAGTAATTGTCATGTTTTACAGCATAGCAAGTAAGAACAAGCCAAAGCCTGAGCCAAGTCCCGAGTCAGCTTCACTACCATCCCCCTAATCATCACTGGTGAATGTGAAGTTATTAAATCAGGGGGCCTTTTACGAAGTGAAGGCTCTGGCTCAGGCTCAGGCTCTGGCTCTGGCTCTGGCTCTGGCTCTGGCTCTGGCTCTGGCTCAGGCTCTGGCTCTGGCTCAGGCTCAGGCTCAGGCTCTGGCTCTGGCTCTGGCTCTGGCTCTGGCTCTGGCTCTGGCTCTGGCTCTGGCTCTGGCTCTAGCTCAGGCACATGCTCGGGCTCGGGCTCAGGCTCTGGCTCGGGCTCGGGCTCTGGCTCTGGCTCGGGCTCTGGCTCGGGCTCTGGCTCGGGCTCGGGCTCGGGCTCTGGCTCTGGCTCGGGCTCTGGCTCTGGCTCAGGCTCAGGCTCAGGCTCTGGCTCTAGCTCTGGCTCGGGCTCGGGCTCGGGCTCTGGCTCTGGCTCTGGCTCGGGCTCGGGCTCGGGCTCGGGCTCTGGCTCTGGCTCTGGCTCTGGCTCTGGCTCGGGCTCGGGCTCGGGCTCTGGCTCGGGCTCTGGCTCTGGCTCAGGCTCAGGCTCAGGCTCAGGCTCAGGCTCAGGCTCTGGCTCTGGCTCTGGCTCTGGCTCTGGCTCTGGCTCTGGCTCAGGCTCGGGCTCGGTTTCATTTCTGTCACCAACCTTGAGGTTGCAGGCACTAAGGAACAGGCTTTCGGCAGCAGCACCATGGGGAATACTCTGTGCCGAACATGATTACAGACCATCCAAGTTCAGCTAGGGATCATTGCCAGTACTCGCAGGTTTTGTGTGTGACAGGGATGGAGCCTGAGCCTGAGCCTGAGACAGTATTGAAGTTTCGGTTAGCAAGATGATCCTATGGACCCTGACCTTTTTGGACATTGATGTTTTCCGATCTTCCCAATGTTGTGTTAGGCCTTCAAGCAGCTGTATGAAATGGGACTCAGATGGCAACCGTTGCAATATCCGATGCTAACGGCTTTTTTATTTAGCAAGGCTTTCCATGCTTAGGCACGTTAGATGCTTCGAGAGCAAGTCGATGAAGTTGGCCTCAGGTACATGTAGTTATAGCCAAAGATCTTATAGCGCATGAAGCGCGCAAGATACCCTACTCTTGCGAGATCACACGCATCCAGGTGAAGTACGCACTGGGCGCCATTTTAGTAAGCAAAGTCACACACATTCTCTCCATTTCGTGGTCACATCACATCGAAAGTTATCACATTCTGTTCACGCATCCAAACTTGTATGTTTTTTATTGTTTGTGACTCTGGCTTCATTTTCGGAGCACCGAAAGCAAACGACAGATTCCGTTGCTTACTAAAATGGCGTCCAGTGCGTACTTCACCTTTTGTTCGGAGTAGTCCATCTTGCGCGCTTTCCGCGCTATAAGATCTTTGGTTATAGCATCCGCAGTTTGGCACCATTGTCTCTGCTAAGAATTTTGGGAGGTCATTGAACCCTTTTCATAAATCTCAAGTAAAATGTTCCACAGATTACGAGATCCAAAATTATAAATTTTCCTTTATTTCATTCCTGCCTGATAGCCATGAATTGATAATAATCTGATCATGAATTACATCATAGTTTATAAAGGTACAACCAAACTTTAAACCAAGGTTTTTTTTTTGTGATATACAAAAATGTTGCAAACTGCTTACTGACTAAAATTACCAAAATGTAAATCTCAAAATTTAGTGGGCCTGACGTTTCGATCCTAGCAGGACCTTTCTCAAAGGCCTTTGAGAAAGGTCCTGCTAGGATCGAAACGTCAGGCCCACTAAATTTTAAGGTTTTTTTTTTACTCAATTTGCCTGAAGTTCACCCATGCAGATGAATGTAGCTCGTTAACATATTCACGCAGACGCAGGTAGCCGGGGGGAAACTCACGTAATGTTGCCATGGGAACCTACAGAAGTTATAATATCATGTACATACAATGTTACAGGGGCCCGGAACAGAAACTGCAACCGGATATGTGGTAGAGGCGGGAGTTGATACGATGGTACTTCTCAGGAATCATGAACAGGTTAAAATGGTAGACACAGCAGCAATGTCTTGGGTTGTACATGTAGTTTACCGGTGATGGTGTTCAAAGGCAGAGGTCATTCTATGCGTTGTAATATGATAACATAAATTATTGAGTAGCAAAGTAGATAGTTCTATTTGTGTGCAAGACAGAGTCAACGGGACCAAAATTGGGCAGCCTGGATGGCAGCCATATTGAATGTTGAAATATCTTTGTACTCAGACGGATGGTAAAGTGTAAGAAAACAAACTATTCTATTCTCAGATAATTATGAAATTTGATTATTTACACAGAAGTTGGTGAGAAAAATACATTAGGCATTTAGCTTTTTCTTCTTCAATGTTTTGGCTTCATTTGTACCTTTCACACACGAAAATCAATTTTTACTTTTATGTTTTCCGTATATTATTTATGCCACTACTTACCTTCTTTTTTGTCCATGTGCAATTTTATTTCTAACTTCTACGTGTCACAACTGTCATTGAAGTTCAGACATGTGGAAAAGGAGGATAAAGGTCACTCATTTAAAAAAAAATATAGAGGGCTTATCCCTGTCAGTTATGTTTGCATAATCACTATTTCGTTGTGGCAGTAAAGTCTTCATTTGTGAAAATAACAGAAAAAATTGACTGAACCAGGGCTACTTTCGTAGAGCCGCTTAAGTTTGAAAATCTGCTAAGCATGAACACTCTCCTTTGTGTTAAAAAAGATGACAAACTACATCGCGATGCTTCTGGACTTGCACTCCACTCTTCTTTGCTTAGCATGAAACAAAAGAGAGGTTTGTGTTGGCAACTAAAGGTGATCCTATGAATCATGACCTTTCGTGCTTCAGCAGATTTTGGTGCTTAAGCAGCTCTACGAAATTGACCCCAAGGACTTTAACTTGAGACCTCTTGTGTACCACCACGCTTAGCTATCTGGCCCTGAAATGACGGCCTTGCCTAACTCCAGTCAACTATCTTTCCTGTGGTGTGGGAGTCAGTCAGAAGCATCCCCATCATGGCAAAGATAGTTGACCTTTTTGGCAAGGCTGGCATCCCAAACCAATCAATTTTTCTGTGATTTTGGTTCTTCTATTTTTTTTAATTTTTTTTTTGGGGGGGGGGTTCCACTCCGCACTATTTTCATGACAAGAGGAACCTTATTTGTAAATTATTGAAACCATGGGTGTATTTCACTAATTGTTTGTAATCATTACTATATGACAATTTCCAAAGATATTGCTAAATGAAAAATCTACGGCAATGAAATGGTCAACTGGATAAACTGAAATACAAAAATGATGAAGAACTTGGGATGAATTTGAAAGACGATAATGACAGTTGAAGACAGGGATAATGGTGAAAGTTATATTCTTATCTTTCTTTCTTTTTCAATTCATAGCTTAAGTCTCGGCTAGCACTGACGCAATCAGATTATGTACCAAGCTTCTATTGCAGGATAGCATTTTATGAGACATACCTGATTTGATCTGAGTACAAGTCTCTTCTCTATACACTTCCCTCAGAAGCGCAAGATTACTCGTCGGTATAACAAAAAATCTCAACGGATCGTGGCTGGGCCACTCCTAAAAAGCTTTTGAGCGCATTTTGGTATTATCACAATATTATGTGAATGATTTTAGCATACAGTCACTATACTGAGAGAACTCTTCATGTAAAGAGGGTTTCTTTTTTCAAATTTTGAATCTAGAGAAATGAGCTTTCATTTTGAGCAGTTAAAAAAAACTAGTTAAATGGCTTGTCACATTTACTGGCCAACTCAAGTCTTATATAAACTAAATGTGTACAATATTGAAGTTGTATGGATATATTTTATCATAGCTGAGCATTCGTGGATATTGTGTGATATAGAAGATGTTATAGTGGATACATTGTAGATTGTACTTTTGGTAACCATGGTAACTGTTTACGTATAGTGAACATGCCTTTCTCTTTTTTGTAGATGGACGACATGCCTTCAACTATGGACTTATTCCAACTCATGTACAGAATGAATCCTATGGTATCTTGTAAATAAGGAAATTGATTATGTGTTGACAAAATAATAAAACAAATTCTGCAGTATTACACGTGTAGAGAGGAAGTATTTGGACAGTTATTGTGTTGTTGACGTTGTCTTTGAAGAAAAAAATGAATAAACAATCATTATTTGGCCTTTGAGAAAGGTCCTGTAAGGATAAAAATCTTTTTCAGTAAGCATTTGGTCTTCACTAAGTGTTGATAGGAGCCCAATAGCCTAATTGGGCAAAACAAAAAACACCTTAACCAGCATTGAAACCACAATTAACCACACATGGTTTTTCCTGTGGGAGGATAAGGGCCATGCACAAGGACATTCCACAGCGGGATTTTGTGGTGACCTGTGGTATGTGAGCCTACACCCCTGTGAGCACTGGTAGATTGTGGTATACAGTGTGTGTCCTGTGCGGGAGGTGCAAAGGGTTAGGGTTAAGTAGGATTTGAACCTCAAACTCCTGATTTCTAGTGCGGATGTCTTACTTGGTTGTTGTGGTTAAAGTCATGCAGGGAATTGAAATTTGCATAGCGGCCTTTGCTGCAGTAAATCATTGATCATAATAACCTGATTTTTATGACAAAAATGAGGCAGGAAATGATTAAAAAATAAAAATAAAATCAAACGACTAAAGGACAACTGAAAAACGGGAAAGAAAACTGACTGAACTGGTCCAGTAAAAGTTTTCTTTGCCATATAAAAAAAAAAAACTATTGAAATAGTTGTTTTTTCAAAATATATGCCTTTATTTCATCAGCAATCCGGACTGAATGTTATTTCAAGATTTCAACTTACTACCAGGCTGAAATGGCTACAAAATTAACAGCACAACAGATATCGAGCAAGTCAATGAATTGACACAGGCTTGATACCAAGACTAATTAGAAACCTTGCACAATACAAGCATCCAGGAATATTTTGTAGAATGATATTCGCGTAGTCTCATGTCAAGCCTGGGCCAGGGTCCATGCCTTCATTCTCACATTATAATCTAAAATGAATAGCACAGTTCATTCACATACATTTAGGATTAAGTAAAATTCAAGTAAAAACAGACTGGGAAGTCTTTTAAGACTTTTAAACAATTTTGAAAAATAGCCAAGAAAACCTTGAAGGCCACCATTTAAGGGCTGGATAGCTCAGATGGTAAGAGCGCCGGTACGCCAAACCAGAGGTCTTGGGTTCAAGTCCCGGTCCAGTTTTCTTTTTCTTTTTTTCTTTTTTCAAAACTGATATAATATACATAATAACATTTTTTCCTTCTGCCTTTGAAAAAGGATCGAAACGTCAGGCCCTCCTAATTTTTGATAATGATTTTTTGAATTAAATAAAGTTATTCAAAAAGGAAAAAAAAAAATAAGCGGAACAAATGGCCGACATCAAATTGAGTTGATAGCTCCCATGAGGTTGACTGGTCGGTTCTTGTAGCGGCCGGATATATCCTGCTCAATCTGCGGGATGAAGAGAAATTTCACAAGCAGTCAGTTTCGAGTTGGAACTGGTCAGATATCACTGCAAACTGAGACTTTTGAAACTGAAATTATCTTAAAACTGCTCCCAGTAAATAAATATTGATGGATCGAAAATGTTTCGAAAAATACTTGGTAACCAGAATGACAATGGGTTGATTTCACCGAACTCGTCGTAACTTACAAATTAATCGCAAGACGATGAGCGATGCACAGAGACCATACGGTGTATCACAGCTTACGATGGGTTATCCATCGTAAGTTGAGTTACGATGCATCGTAAGGCTTTGTGAAATACATCCCTGTGGTCGATTTCACCAAACTCATCGTAACTTGCGATCAATCGCATGGCGATAAGCGATGCACAGAAACCATACAGTGTATCACAACTAACGATGGGTTATCCATCGTAAGTTGAGTTACGATGCATCGTAATGCTTTGTGAAATCCACCCCTGTGATTGATTTCACCAAACTCATCGTAACTTAGGATCAATCGCATGGCGATGAACGATGCACAGAAACCATATGGTGTATCACAGCTCACGATGGGTTATCCATCCTAAGTCGAGTTACAATGCATCGTAAGGCTTTGTAAAATCCACCCAAGCACACTCAAACTTGTCTGTGGCCGACAGGGTGACCCTATCCCATCATGCCTCAGAAAGGTCACCAACTGACCTGCCTCTGGAGTATCCTCGTGTTGGCGACCAGTTTATCAATCTTGGGCTGGAGGCTTCTCTCCTCGTCGATCAAGTCCAGACACTTGGAATGCACTGCCTCCTTGGAGGCCAACATCTTCTCCTCCAGACCAAACTTCTGCCGCAAAGACTCGGTCAACCTGTCCACGAATCTTTAGAAAGTAAAATGGACAAAAACAAACAAACATAATCTATCGAAAGCTGCCGGATTTGAACTTGAGATGTTTGGTTTGGTGTACCCTTAACGCAACTGCGGTCAATGTCTTCATTCTCATCTGTATTTCTGACCAATCTCAAGAAGGTGAGCAATACACACAAACCATACAGCTTATCACAACTTACAAATGATTTATTTTTTATTTATTTTTCATATTGTGCAAAAGTGAACAATAGCTAATTCAGGTATCCCTGCTTAGGAGAGTTCCAAATTAGTCCAATCAAATGGTTCGCTGCTGCTCAGAAAAAACAAAAATGATTCTTAATATAAATTATAAACAAAAGACGAGGTGGAGGAAGCACACATGGCTGGAAACCCATGTGAAGAACTAAGCCCTGCCGGAGGAAAAAAAAGAAAACAGAAGAACCAGGTCTTACTGCACTGTTCTCCGGCAATTTAAGGATTAAGTCCAGCCAGCTCATAACTCACAAATGCTCTAGATATTCAACGTTAATCGAGTTGTAAAACTTTGTGAAATCCACCCCTTGTCCGTTAAACCAGAGGTCTTGAGTTCGCATTCCAATTCAGAGATTTGAATGTTTTCATGGTGAGAATAGCTGGAGTAAAAGGTTTGCGGTGACACCATGTAAAGTTCTCTCTTTTGTGAGTATGTGTGGTTCTGAAAAGAACCGGAGGAACTCCCTGTGAGTTCCTCCAGTTCTTCAGAACCACACGTACTCACAAGAGAGATAATTTTACATGGTGTCACCGCAAACCAAGCACTGTATAAAATTGTCCGTTTGGTCTCTCTGTCACCTACTTGGGCGAGCTCTTGATGAGCAGAAGTTGCTGCGTCGTTGAGTCCTTCAGCAGAGCCAGTATCTCACGGACCCTGTCCAACATGGCCGCCACCTCCTGGCTGGTCTTCATCTGGAGGATAGAGGGCGCACTCTGGAACTGGCTGGCCGACAGGATGTCCAGCTCTCCGGACATCTCGTTGAGACGCTGCATGAAGAAAGCCTCCAGCTGGGACGATTGAGGGGACAATGGTGTTAGCGTCTCATACGGAAACCACAGCACTGAGAAATTGGGAAATTTCCCAATTGTCAGCTGATAGGGTAGGTTCGTCTGTGTACAATCCATCCAGTCATTGGCCATCTTAATTTTATATATTTTTTTTTTACAGATAATGCATTGTAAAATTACAATTTACCTAAATAACACTTTGCACCTGTGGCTGAACTGCTGAAACAATATAGGAGGGTTTGCGGTAAAACCATTTATAGGGTGATATACAAAAATGTTGCAAACTGCTTACTGACTAAAATTACCAAAATGCAAATCTTAAAATTTAGTGGGCCTGACGTTTCGATTCAGCAGGACCCTTCCCTGCCTTTGATTCCCACTAAATTTTAAGAAAACCATTTATACTTATACATTGTGTCACAGCAAACCCTATTATATTGTCAAAATTTACTTATGGCTGAGCCTTGGCCACAGAAAAATCTTAACTCCAGTAATTCCTAACTCCGACAACTTCACCCTCCAATAATTCTTGCCCCCAACAACTCTTATATCCAATAATTCTTCCCTCTAATAATTCTTACCTCCAATATTATTTATCTTCAATCATTCTTACCTCCCAAAATTCTTACCTCCAATAATTCCTACCTCCAATAATTCCTACCTCCAATAATTCCTACCTCCAATAATTCCTACCTCCAAAAATTCTTACCTCCAATAATTCTTACCTCCAATAATTCTTACCTCCAATAATTCTTACCTCCAATAATTCTTACCTCCAATAATTTTCCCTTCAATAAATTCTTACATCCCATCATTCCTACCTCCAATAATTCTTACCTACAATAAATTCTTACCTCCAATAATTTTCCCTCCAATAAATTCTTACCTCCAATAATTCCTACCTCCAATAATTCCTACCTCCAAAAATTCTTACCTCCAATAATTCTTACCTCCAATAATTCTTACCTCCAATAATTCTTACCTCCAATAATTCCTACCTCCAATAATTCTTACCTCCAATAATTCTTACCTCCAATAATTCCTACCTCCAATAATTCCTCCCTCCAATAATTCTTACCTCCAATAATTCTTACCTCCAATAAATTCTTACCTCAAATAAATTCTTACCTCCAATAATTCTTACCTCCAATAATTCTTACCTCCAATAATTCTTACCTCCAATAATTCCTACCTCCCAAAATTCTTACCGCCAATAATTCTTACCTCCAATAAATTCTTACCTCCAACAATTCTTACCTCCAGTAATTCATTGATGAAGTCGTTCCTGGTGGGAGGGTGGTCCAGTATGGTAAAGGAGTCGGTTCCCCTTGCTATCCTATCCTCCTTTGCAGTACAACCTTTGCTGCCCTCTGACACCTTGACCTCTTTCGTTTCATCTGCAACCTTTGTTGTGACAGACATTTACGGCAGGGTCAATTTATATCACGGGCTATCCCATCCTGACCAAAATGGGCTTTAATTCACAAACCATTGAGATTCATTGCATCTCAAGTTAGGATGAACAAAACAATGAATGTGAAATTTTAGAAATTCATTAAAAGAATAAAATTGAATCTGAGCGCTTGGTTTAACTCTTTCGGGATACAAAAATACTGTTGCAAACTGCTCATTGATAAAATGACGTGCAATACATACATCTCAAAAGTTAGAGGGCCTGACGTTTCGATCCTAGCAGGACCTTTCTCAAAGGCAAAGTGACAAGGACATACACAGACAGTCAGGGGAAGGAAAGCCCTGACACACATGACAGAGGAAGGACAAAAGGGAAGGGAGTGGGATGCAGATGTAGTTTATCCGTGACTTCAGACAGAATTTATTTGTAAAAGGTTTACAACAAGACGCTGCCAGTGGCTTGCCGGCGGAAAGTGCACTTTGCTCGAGCCGCTCACAGCAGCTTGTCGTAGGGAAAGAGTTAATTTACCAGCGCTCTACCACCTGAGCTATCCAGCCCTCATGTGGGGACCTTCCTAAATAGACAATTCTTTTGCTGACGTGGGGGTGCCAGTCAAAGGAACTTAACTATTAACTGCCGTACTTCTCCGGGGATCACAAGCCCACAATCATTCAGTTGCAAACCATATAAAGTCGATACAATGAGGTTGTGCCCTGCTCGACGTGATAAACACTGAATGCCCAGTGCTTTGCCGGTTGCCTGATGAAAAAATTCAGGCAGCTCAGGCAGGATTTGAACCCACGACTCCCATTTTCTAGCGCAGACATCTTAACCACTTGACCACCAAGCTGGTGGAGGTCGTGTGGCGGATTCGAGTATTGTATAGCGGCGGGTACTGCATTGCATCTATGACACAAAAAGGTGTCCATCAGGCTATGGTGGTTTGCTTACCTCAATGTCAAAGTTGATGGCTTCAGCCTCTCCTTCTTCCAAGGTGATGCCGAAGTCGATCTGATCTTCCTCACCATCCCCCATACCGCCCCAGTCAATCTGTCCAAATAGACAACGCAGTAGCACGTTGGAGTTTTAAGCTTTGCATCCAACTTCAGTCATAGGTTTGTGAGTACATTACATGAAAGAATCCCTTTAGAAGTGGTGTGGTTCTGAGGGAGAAATGGGGAAAAAAAGCTGGTTCTCTTCAGAGCCACACCCCTTCTAAAAGGCTCCATGCCGGGCAATTTTCCTATGGTCTATGGATCAGAATTAAAGATGGTTTTAATTTAGAATGCCCTATACAGGGATGTATGTGACCGACAAATTCATTTCCTGAAATTCACTGAAGGCCAATAAATTGTCCGACTGTGAGAAATTGTGCTTACGTGACCGAGAGTTGCGACTGCGAGTGAGCGCTTACATGACCGAGGGATTCAAGGTAGAGGTGCAGGCGCCCTTCAGTTTTTAAGAGTTTTAACAGATAAAAAAATAATGAGCAGTCTGAGATACCTGTGTGACCCCCCAAAATTAAAAAATCGCGCCATTTCAGGAAATCTGGAAATTTCCAGAAGTCTTAAATCCCCGACTATAATGCTGTCAAACTGCTGGTTAGCGTAATATTGTAATGGTGGATCCACCTAAAAATTGCGAGATAAGTTTCCAATATGGTATCAAATTCCAAGGGGACTCGTGACTCGGGACATAAGGCTGGACCTATGTCACCTGTGACTCACTCGGACTCGACCTGGATGACTCGGTACTCAAATTCGGACTCAGAGGTGAGCCTTGCGGCTTAGGCTCAGGCTCCGGCTTTGTCTTTCTTTCTTTCATCCATTTTAAAGTACAAGGCATGCATACGGGAGGCCTTTGGCTTTTTTTTTATGTTAGGCCTATATACAGCAGGTTTGTTTTTTTAAATAAAGTGCCACTTTCTAAACCTCCTAAATGATTGGGAACAGGGCCTTCGGTCTTCACCTCATCCTCATTCTGCTCATCCTCGTCCGTCAGGAATGTGAGAGTGACCTCCTCGATGGAGTCAGGCTCCCGGCCTGTCCTCCAGTGGTAGACGGTGGCGTTCCCGTGCTGCAGGAAGAAGCGGAGCATCGGCAGAATCCGCTGGCCCTTCTGTTGGCCCTTCTGTTGGCCCTTCTGTTGGCCCTTCTCCGAAGACCTGCGAGGTGAGATACAGACACTACGGTGGTGATATAGAGTCAGCCACAGGTCGCTGCCTCGATCGAGAATTCTGCCTTGAATTCTTCCTGATAAGTGATCAACAATTAACCACTTCGAGCCGGGGGGTTTTACAGCGCCGATGACAATGCATCATTTTCAAATCTCGATTAACACAGGACCACATTTTTCTTGATAGAAATTGAATTGAACTGAAAAGATTTTGCTTGTTTTGTTGTTAACCACTCGGGACCTCTGAAATCAGAGCTCTGTTGGTTTGACTATGTGACGGGGCCCTCCGAATCCGGGCACCACTATTGTCCACATTTCAAACAAAGACTCTTTTCAGCTTAGAACAAAGCAATACGAATCAGTACAAAGACCCAATTTGATGCCAAATTGCCACATGAATTGCAAGATTAGAGGCAACAATTGCGCTATTGTGGGACCTTTACTGTGGATGATCAAGGGATAGCCCGCTGCCACGGGAGTCGTGCTACACACACAAGTGGCGCTACGCACCATTGATGAGGCACAAAGGGCCCTTTTTCTAACAGATAATCTCTTGACAAAAGCCACAACAACGGCCGAATGGTGCCAAGTTTTACTCACTTGTACCCATAGTATACCCTTATTGATTTATTTCACAGAAATATATTGTTCCGAATGTTTTAGCGAGATTTGAAAATGAAGCATTTAAAAAAAACGTTGGGTATCTCAATATTAAAAACAAACAGAGATATGAAAACAACAGCCCCTTAAAACGACATCAACCGAACAATATTACGACGTCATTTCAGAGATGGAGTGAAATGGTATTACCTGCCCAGGGTGTATTGCACAAATGTGTGGTAGAACTCTACGATGGGTGCCAGCACCTTGGCCTTCTCTGTGATGGCAGCAAACGTCTCCGGCAACGTCTTGACTTTCTCCAGGAGCTCCCTCTTGATCTTCTCACCCTGCGTGTTGGACAGGACATGGGCCCAACTACCCATCAGCCAAGGTTTCCATTGATACGACATGATGTTTACTTCGAGGAGAATGTAATTCAATGAGGGTTTGCACCAGTTGACGCAATAAACGTCGAGCACTTTGTGCGATCCCTGAGTCCCGGTGCAGTCAAAGTTTTCTTTGTCAATTTTTCCATTTGTTCAAAAGTTCCCAGTCAGTTTGTTTGATTTGAATTGGAAAAGCTTTGTCCACTTTGTGTGATCCCCGAGTTGCTGTAGCCAGGTTTACAACAATCAATTGTTTGCATCTGAATAAAAGCGGGGGTGTGATCCCTGGAGATATACTGCAGTTACTTGTTGAATTGCTTCTGACTGGCGCCCCCACCCCGGTAAAGACTAGTTGACTATTTGGGAAGGCCACCATCTAAAGGGCTGGATAGCTCAGATGGTAAGAGCGCTGGTACGCTAAACCAGAGGTCTCAGTACCAAATCCCTGCGACTACTGCTTTTTAGTGCAGACGTCTTAACAACTTGACCACCGAGCTGGTCGAGGTTGTGTGGCAGATTTGAATAATGCATAGCGGCAGGTACCGTGTTGCACTGAGCATTCAGTGCTTGTCACATCAACCAGGGCAAAACCCTCATTGAATTACACTCCTGTAAACACGTTTATTAAAAACAAAATTACAAACACACTCTAGCCTAGCTTACCTTGATGCCAAGTTTTTGACATGCTCGCTTGTAATCAGCCTTTGCGGCCGCCGCGCTTGTGAGATAATCCTTCTCCCTTCTCTGACATTCCTGGGTGAAAAAAACCAACAACACAAAGACAGAAACAATGGTTGCTTACTGTGATCTGTCGCTGGCAATCAGCCTTAGGGGCCATAATTTCTTCCCTGACCCCAGCAGCCCCATCTCACCTCGCCAATGTCACCACTAATACCCTGAAACATCGTTGGAATTTCTCTTGCGGCAGTCTCCTGTTAAACTTCAAAGTGTCATATGAAATATTCGCTTTGTGGAAGGTTTGCGGCGACACCATGTATATCTCTGAAAAAGTATGGCTCTGAAAAGAGCTGGTAACTCAATGTTTCGGGTAGTGTGTACTCTGCTCGTCGTCAGGAGAATGCCCATCATCAGCAGTTTCATTGTACACAGCATAAATATTTACAAAGCTTGAACCAACGAGGGCAGCAAACCATTGCACTGTTAGCCAGGGAAATCTCGGGAATAGGACTGTGCTGCGGGTCAGTGTATC
>OX465106.1:17782498-17849309 GCA_949987565.1 Luidia sarsii
CCTGAAATTACGTAATTTCATTGTGCACAGCATAAATATTTACAAAGCTTGAACCAAAACGAGAGCAGCAAACCATTGCACTGTTAGCCAGAGAAATCTCGGGAATAGCACCGTGCTGCGGGTCAGTGTATCCCGAGAATTCTTGGGTTTAACCCCTTCGAGCCGGGAAGCCGCTATGCATGCGTAGGGAGTTTCAAAATGTGGACGCCGCTATTGTCCAAACTGTAGACAAAGACTCTTTTCAGCAATATGTATCATGACTTTTTGGACATCAGATGCTGCATGAATTGCCAGATCAGCGGTGAAATTGGCGCTATTGTGGGGCTTCATTTTGAACGATCGAGGGTCTGCGCGCTACTACGGCAGACAGTGTGCTGGCCTGCCCTACAACCAATGCGGTCACTGGAGAGACTGTTGAATGCGCCCGCTGCCTTTATCATAAATTGCACGATTTTTTTAGGCCATCCAGCTGGATCCTATGTCCGCTGCAGTGCAGGAATGGTTGCGGTCAAAGGGTAGCAGCACACACAGTTCTCGGAGTCGTGTCGCACAGCCGACGCTCCATTGGACTACACACTAAAGGCCAATTTTTGAAGGCTGATAATCCCTTGACAAAAGCCACGAAGACTTCCTGCTGTGCCATATTTAATTCACTGATACAAATAGTGCACTCTTATTGATTTATTTTGCAGGTTTATTGTTCTTTGATTGTTTAGCGAGCTTTTGAAATGGCACTGTGCCGGCCATTGGCACTAAAATGATCCCGCCATCATGGGGTTAATTCAACCCTAACCCTACCTGGAACCTCAAATTACCACAGCCCTGTCTGATTTACAAAGTGTTAGGGATCTTCGGGCATCGCTCAGCGTGACTTACCGTCTGTGATTGCTGAAACTTGGCGACCTGTTTCTTGAGGGATGGGATCTCGTAGATGATGTTACGGATGAGCATCTGGGCTGCCTCAGCCAGGTACACGTTTTCCTTCTCGTAGAGACGAACAACCTCCTGCCAGTCCTTGAGAGCAGTCGTAGGAAATCAAAAGGAAGGAAGGAAGGAAGGAAGGAAGGAAGGAAGGAAGGAAGGAAGGAAGGAAGGAAGGAAGGAAGGAAGGAAGGAAGGAAGGAAGGAAGGAAGGAAGGAAGGAAGGAAGGAAGGAAGGAAGGAAGGAAGGAAGGAAGGAAGGAAGGAAGGAAGGAAGGAAGGAAGGAAGGAAGGAAGGAAGGAAGGAAGGAAGGAAGGAAGGAAGGAAGGAAGGAAGGAAGGAAGGAAGGAAGGAAGGAAGGAAGGAAGGAAGGAAGGAAGGAAGGAAGGAAGGAAGGAAGGAAGGAAGGAAGGAAGGAAGGAAGGAAGGAAGGAAGGAAGGAAGGAAGGAAGGAAGGAAGGAAGGAAGGAAGGAAGGAAGGAAGGAAGGAAGGAAGGAAGGAAGGAAGGAAGGAAGGAAGGAAGGAAGGAAGGAAGGAAGGAAGGAAGGAAGGAAGGAAGGAAGGAAGGAAGGAAGGAAGGAAGGAAGGAAGGAAGGAAGGAAGGAAGGAAGGAAGGAAGGAAGGAAGGAAGGAAGGAAGGAAGGAAGGAAGGAAGGAAGGAAGGAAGGAAGGGGAAGGAAGGAAGGAAGGAAGGAAGGAAGGAGGAAGGAAGGAAGGAAGGAAGGAAGGAAGGAAGGAAGGAAGAAGGAAGGAAGGAAGGAAGGAAGGAAGGAAGGAAGGAAGGAAGGAAGGAAGGAAGGAAGGAAGAAGGAAGGAAGGAAGGAAGGAAGGAAGGAAGGAAGGAAGGAAGGAAGGAAGGAAGGAAGGAAGGAAGGAAGGAAGGAAGGAAGGAAGGAAGGAAGGAAGGAAGGAAGGAAGGAAGGAAGGAAGGAAGGAAGGAAGGAAGGAAGGAAGGAAGGAAGGAAGGAAGGAAGGAAGGAAGGAAGGAAGGAAGGAAGGAAGGAAGGAAGGTGGAGAAAGGGTCAATCTTTGTCATATTCAATTCCAAGCAGACTTGTACTCGAGTCACTAAAATATTCAGTCCGAGTCACGTCTCTTGAGACCATGTCAAAGTCCTGAGTCATTAATCACCTTTGACCCTCAAAGAGCCGGGTTATTTTGACCATTGTGAAAATTGTTCATTGTGAGCGAACAGCACGTCCAATTTTAATAAAATTGGTATCAAAATGTGTCAAACGTTGGCCAAGAACGTCATAAAGCCTCAGCATCCCTCTCTGAGGGAATGCTGATTCTAATGCTGAATTGAAAACAAATTTCACATTAGAAAAGACTTGAAGGTTTGCATGGTGGAAACAATTATTATTAATTGGTTTGCAGTGACACCATGTTTATCATCTCTTTTGAGACTGAGTGTGGCTCTGAAAAGAGCCGGTGACTCAACGTTTCGAGCAGTGTGTACTCTTTGATACAAATTTCAAATTATTTACAGTTTTTCTTGAATCACATTCACGATTAATTGGCCTTCTTGCACAATATATAAACAAGAAATTGAGAAGTAACCATTTTGGGTCTAATAATATTAGACCCACAACTTATGTGTTTTCTGGCCTCAAATCTGCAGAGAATTAGTTCCTGGGTGATGCGCAGCCATTTTTCATTGGCCAAAAGACGGCGCTAGATATCAATGTCCCCATTTGAAAATCAACCATTGTCATGGCAACATCCCATTTCATAAAGCTCAGTGCAGATGCGGCTTAAGACTGGTACCTTCATTCTCTGTGACGAGTAGTAGCCAAAGATGTTCTTGGAGCTAGACTCTGACACCTTGAGAAGCTCGACGATTCTCAAGCAGTGGAAATAGTTTATATCTGAAAGAGAAGAAAAAGTCAACTTGTGAACTAGATAATTTCTCACTTGAAGTAAACCAAGAAGTTTCTTTATAAAAATTCTTAAAGTTAGATGTATGAAATGTTTGCAACCTGGTTGCTGATTTAAATGACCAAACTTATAAAAAAATCTAAAAAAAAAAAAAATTAGAGGAAATCTAAAAATTGGCAAAGAAAACTTTGACTGGACCGGAACTTGAACCCGAGACCTCTGGATTTATGTGCCAGTGCTCTTCCATCTGAGCTATCCAGCCCTTAGATGGTGGCCTTCCCAAAATAGTCAACTAGTCTTTGCCAGAATGGGGGCGCCAGTCATCAGAAGAAATTCAACCATTAACTTCCGTTTATCTCCAGGGATCACAACCCCGCTTTCATTCAGATGCAAACAACCGATTGTTGTAAACCTTGCTACAGCAGGTTGGGAACTTTTGAACAAATGGAAAAATTGACAAAGAAAACTTTGACTGGACCGGGACTTGAACCCCAGACCTCTGGATTAACGTACCAGTGCTCTCCCATCTGAGCTATCCAGCCCTTAGATGGCGGCCTTCCCAAATAGTGTATCTGGTACGTTAATCCAGAGGTCTCGGGTTCAAGTTCCAGTCCAGTCAAAGTTAGCTTTGCCAATTTTTAAAACATTTTGAGGGTTAGACTTTTCAAGTCCTAGGAGGGGTTTTTCTCAAAGGCTGAATCTAGTAGGACCCTCAAGAGATGTCCTGCTAGGGTTGGATAGTCAGGCCCAGGTATGAATGTGTTTTCAAGAGGGTTTTTTCTCCTTACATGTTCCGGCAAGAAGGAGTTTGATTTCCTCCACCTCCGGCATGTCCTGTATGGCAAGGTTGATCTTTTCCCGGATGGTCAACGCCGACGTCTGCCACTTGAAGTCCACATGCCGACGATCTATCAACCAGTCTGAGGAGGAATGAAAAACACACCTTTGATTCACAGTGGGTCACACTGACAGGGAAAGCAGGGTTGATATAAATCGCGATTAAAAAAAAAGAAATCTAAAAAAACCCAGATTTTAAAAATTTTAATCAGATTTATTTGATTTAAAATCAAATAATTTTGTATTTTTGTAAATAAAAACAAAGGTGTGCTGTGACACCACGTAATACTTGCTTTGCACTGTTTAGGAAACAAACGGCCAAAACATGCATGTGCGCACACACTCACATAGACCCACTGCACACCCAGACCTGTCAGAATGTCATCGATTTGCATGTCTTTGAAATCAAAGATGGCCGCCTTTTGGCTCGTCGGACGAGAGAGTCTTCTCGATTCAACTGAGGGGGAAATTTCTCCCGTTTCCCCAAATAGGAAAAACAAATGACCAGTATTGTTATCTTAAAATTTAGTGGGCCTGACGTTTCGATCCTAGCAGGACCTTTCTCAAGGGCAGAGGGAAAGGTCCTGCTAGGACCTTTGAGAAAGGTCCTGCTAGGATCGAAACGTCAGGCCCATTAAAATTTAAGATTTACATTTTGGTAATTTTAGTCAGTAAGCAGTTTGCAACATTTTTGTACAATGTATATCACCTTAAGTATTGTAATCTGTGTTTCTCACTCAATCCAAAAGTGGGCCCACATGGGATGGTTTTGCAGGTTTTTTCATGGGTAAAATCTGGAGATTTCGCGGTTAGAGGTACACAATGTAGTCGTGGTTGTCGAAAAATTGTTAACAGCCCGTTTTACCGTGCAAAAAAACTTGGACCCTTCCACCCGACCCGCTCCAAATAAAATAAAAAGAGCGATTGTAAGGTCCAAGTTTAACTTAACAACAGCAATTAATAGAAACTTCTTTTCAACACACCATTTCCTTTTGTACTACTTCTGCGTTAAAATTAATAATTGAGGCTCTAGTTTCATCTAAACACTTGCCAAGAAGTTTGTTGGAGCTGATGTCAATGGGGAGATTCTCGATTTGATGGGAGGATAATTCGTCTGTGTTCTGCAGAAATCAAATCAAGACAATTAATGTCAAATGATCATGGACAGGATTTTAGTTTAAATTACCTTAATGGAACAGTCTGTGAAAAAAAACCTAAACCCAAATTTAACCACCAGATTGTAATGTAGACAACATCCATGGTCTGGCATAGTCAGCTGAGGTAATAGTAACCCTCATCCTCCGTGTGAGGAAGGTGTCAGTCAAATTGAAACGGTATACACGCAAATTGAAGACGTTTTGCGCGACCATAGGGGTCAACGCGTGTGTGCGTGCGCACACACTCAAGATCACACAGACCCACTGCGAACACGGACCTGTCAAAACGTCATCGATTTGCATGTAGCAGTTGCGTGTGCCGTTAAAATCAAAGATTGCCGCCGCATTTTGGCTTGTCGGACGGGAGAGAATCTTCTCGATAACCTGAGGGAAAATTTCTCCTTTTTCCCCAAACGTGAGTAAAACAAATGACCAGTATTGAAATCGGTGATTCTCACTTAATCCAAAGATGGGTGCGTGGGACGGTTTCACGGGTGTTTTCGGGGTAAAATCTGGGGGTTTTGGTCGGGGGTAGTCATGGAGTCGAACACATAGTTAGTTTCTCGGGTTTCCAAGCAGTTTTCCTTGGACCCTACATCGCCCGAAACCTCAAAATTTTTAAAAAGGGCGATTGTAAGGGTCCAACTTCCAAGTTACTCGGACTAGTTCTTTACACAGTCACAGTGCCTGCTGTCACTGCTGCAGTGCTGGTCATCGTCCGGTTGACAAAATAATATGTGGCACAAAATCATGTTTTTTTGGTGGAATACTGCAAGTCTATTTTTTTTTTCCTATTTAATTTAGACAAGTGGTTGTGCAATAGTCCCAATACTGCCTGTAGTCTGTACACAGTAGTCAGTACACTGACTGATGACTGAATGCTGATTACTTGGTTGGTCTGTTGTGGATTTAGGTGTTTTCCCACCCTTTTACCGTGAGGGTATTAAACCAAAGTCTTTCCCATTACCATTAAATGTGATTTGTGTATAAAGGTGAGAGCAACATTTTGCATAAAACAAAAAAACAGCAAATTCTGGCCTGTGTAAACTCACCTGCATGTTGACAATTAGCTGCCGACACCAGCATATGTTTGGATCAAATTGGCACCATACTAATTTGAAGGTGTTTTACCGTGGCACAAGCTTCGAAAATGGTCTTACACCTAGACGTACTACTAGTGGACACATCAGCACGTAAACATTACGGACACGGTCGATTCCACGATCCATCACCGCTAGAGGGCGTGTGTCTTGTTGAACACTAAAATAATCGAGCTCCCATTGAAAACTGCTCAATAACACACCCTTTCAAAGCCAATTATCCCATGCCCAAAAGTTTCTCAGTTCTTGTAGCTATACTGAAAATTGTAGCTTGGAACTTCATCTCTAAGATTCTTTTCAAAATGTGTGCCCTTAGCAGATAAGATTTTTAGCTAATTACCCCCAGAAAAAACACCCCCAAAATGTGTGGCCATTTTGGGATGGACCCTCCACTTCTACAGCCCAAACCGGGTTGTCTAAAGTTTCACTTATTCTACAATGTATCAGTTAATTAGCTTCCAAAGACCCCTCTTAAAAAACGTTGTGGGTCCACAATTTATGATAATCAGCTCGGCGGAGCCATCTTGCATGGAATTAGTTTGTCTTCTGCAAACATACAGTGTATCAGTTAATGCAACATCAAACATTAGAACAGCCTGTGGTGTGACGTTCAATCCTAGCAGGATCTTTCTCAAAGGCAGAGTGAGAAAGTTCCTACAAGGATCGAAACGTCAGGCCCTCTCAATTTTTAAAAAAGCTAAATCAAGTCAGAAAACCGTTTTCTTCAACAAATTAATAATAACATTATTATTAGTGTTCATTTTATTTCTCTACAAACAGTAAACAGTAAAACCATTACTGACGTGCCAAGCGAATCACAGCAAAGGAATGATTTTATGCAGACCACAAACACAGATTCAAAATATCAAAATAATTCCAAATAATAAAGGAAAATGAAAAAAGAAAGAAATTCAAACAGGGCCAAATAAGTCTGTGTGTGACATTATTTTGTCCGCCTTGCTCTTCGAATTCGAGTGACTTTTGTCTTGAATTCAAACATTCATAGGGACGAGCATTCATTTTACGACGAATTTAATCGCGCCTCGCGCGTGCTAAAAAGTGAATGCTTCTTTGCCGTGAAATAGACCGGGAAAACCTGTAATACTATTCAGACCCTCAGGAGAAGGTTTGGGGAGTCGGGGCCCGGATTGGCGACTCGGCTGCGGATGGATTTCTCGATGAGGATGTCGTAGACTTGAGACGGAGTCAGTCTGGGGTTCCTCCCCAGCTCTAAGGCGGCCGCACCTGTTGGAAGCACAGACGACACGGAGAAAAAGACCTGTAAAAAAATACCAATAACTCGGATACGTAGTGGGGTGAGACTTCATAATACATCTAACATCTTCGTAATCGAAGTGGGTTATTTTCAGTAATCCCCTCCAAAAGAAATTGTCTATCCTTTTCAAGACAGCAAAAGCATACCCCCCCCCAAAAAAAAACCCAAGTTGCCCGTAGCCGTTGTTATACCTTCTTTTATATACCTAGCATTATAATTTGAAACTCCACCACAAAACTGTAGCCCTTATAACCTCTGACTTGTACGGAGCTCCTAAAGGGACATTCGTTGAAAACAAAATCTAAAAAAAATGTTTTCGTGCGCACGAAATAACGACCGAATTTTTATGATTGTTTTCAACGAACGTCCCTTTAGGGGCTCCGTAGACCCGGGCCTATCCCACGTTGAAAGATTGCAGTCAGACACAGGATGTGAGGAGTTTCAGGGAAGGGTATAATATAAGCATGGTTGAGCGATCGGCACGAAGCTTCTTACCGGCGACGTGCGGACATGCCATGGAGGTACCACTCTTGTACGTGACTTCCCTGTCCGACTCAATCCCTGCACTGAGAATGGAGCTGCCTGGAGCGAAGATGTCCACGCATGTGCCGTAGTTGGAGAAGTAGGATCTGGCGTCGGTGTCTGTCAATGAACCCACTGTGATGGCCTGGTACACAGGAACATTGAATAAAATACAATTATATCGAGAGAAAAGATTCTATCAAGACCCCTTGACGCCACTCTGAGACCAGAAGGGGGCCCCGTAACGTTACCGTACAGTGCAGTCCGGGTTCTACATAGTACCCGGAAAGCTATGACGTCACTTTTGGTGGTTGCTATGGTGGTTTGAAGAAGAACTTAAATCAAGACGCCTTGCAGTTGCTCGAGTTGCCCGTTTCTGCAGTCAAATAACAGTCTGCGAGAAGAGATTCTATCAAGGCCTCTTGACACCACCCACAGATCGTGAGTGCCTTTAATTTTCTGTAACATCGCGATGCAGTCCACTTTCTCAAGAAGAACACACTTATAGTTGTCATCTCCTGATGACGGCCAGAGCATACTGGTCGAAACGTCGAGTTACCCTCAGGTTCTTTTCAGAACCATACCTCTTCCTTTAAGAGACCTGATACATGGTGTTCACCGCAAACCTTCCTATATTGATTCACCCACCATGCAAAGCCTTAAGTCTCATTCAAGAACACCCTTGGGGACAAATTCATGGAGCTGCTTAGCAGAAAAGTTTGCTTATCAAATTATCATGCTCAGAAAAAATATGCTGGCAACCAGTTACGCGCAATAATATAGCTCATAGAATTTTGGCTGGTAACCTGATTTTGCTAAGCGAAATGTCTTTTTGGCTTAATGAATTTCTGCGCGTAGCAGCTCCATGAAATTGGTCATAATAGTATGATGGCGTGTATGTAACAACAGTGGGTGCACCAAGTGCTCTGTGCCATAACCTCGTGATGGCCTCAGCCTCTATGGTCTGTATACTCTCTGTGTTTTGTTGTTTTTGATATTGGAGGTTTGCCACAAAAATGAGAGATGTCTTGTAAATATTGTGTTTCAACGAAAATAAAAGATGTCTTATTTCGAGCGTCCTCTCTCCTGGCATACTGACAATGCACTGGTATAGTCTCTTTTCAAACCCGAATCTAAACTAAACAAGACTTAAGGCTTTGCATGGTGGGTGAAACAATCATAGGAAAGTTTGCGGTGACACTATGTATAATGTATCTTAAATAAGAGGTGTGGTTCTAAAAAGACTTCGGGTTCTTTTCACTCAGGTTCTTTTGAGAACCATACCTCTTCTTAAAGAGACCTTATACATGGTGTCACCGCAAACCCTCCTATATCGAGTTTACACGGTTATAGCGAAAAAGCAGTGGCCGCGGTGTGAACAAAAATGTGACTGAAAAACGTCTGCACCTTCTCGGCGCTTGCGGGTGACTTCCTGCAGGCGGAGTAGTGGTTGTTACCCGCCGACACCACCACGGTCACGCCCGCGTTGTGCAGCTTGGTCACCACGTTGTTCTGCGAGACGGAGGCCGAGCCCCCGACGGACATGGAGACGACTGCGGGCAGCTCAGCGTTTTCGGCCACCCAGTCCATGCCTGAGGGGTTTGAGATGGTCATGGGTGGTGGGGAAGAAGGAACCGAAAGACAGAGGGGAAAATGAAAATCCTTTAGGCCTATCACGCTTATGGACGTATTCTGCCTCGGAGTGATAAACAGAAATGTTGCAAACTGCTGACTGACTAAATTTTACCAAAATGCAAACCAAAATGCAAAACTCAAACCTTTAGTGAGACTGACGTTTCGGTTTACGTACGCTCAAGTCCCGGTCCACTTAAATTTTCTTTACTGTTTTTACACTTTTCATAAATAAGGACGGCCTGACGTTTCGATCCTTGCAGGATCTTTCTCAAAGGCAGAATAATGTTTTCATATCGTTAAAAAAATTCCCAGTCAGATTTCCTTCCCTATTGTTATTTCGTACAAGTTTCCATTCTTTAATAGAATGTCTCGCATCCATACATGAGTAATTTCAATCCTTAATAGAATCTGTCGATTTGTCTGACATTCGCGTCTTTTCTGTATCTTGATGATCACTATTCCATTGATCGTTACACCAATGATCGCTACACCAATGATCGCTACACCAATGATCGCTACACCAATGATCGCTACACCAATGATCGCTACACCAATGATCGCTACACCAATGATCGCTATACCAATGATCGCTATACCAATGATCGCTATACCGATGATCGCTATAACAATGATCGTTACACGTACAATGATCGTTACACCAATGATTGCTTAACAAATGATCGCTACACCAATGATCGCTATACCAATGATCGCTTCACCAATGATCGCTACACCAATGATCGCTATACCAATGATCACTATACCAATGATCGCTATACCAATGATCGCTATATCAATGATCGTTACACCAATGATCGTTACACCAATGATTGCTACACCAATGATCGCTATACCAATGATCGCTATACCAATGATCGCTATATCAATGATCGCTATACCAATGATTGCTATATACAAATGATCGCTATACAAATGATCGCTATACCAATGATCGCTATACCAATGATCGCTATACCAATGATCGCTACACCAATGATCGCTACACCAGTGATCGCTATACCAATGATCGCTATACCAATGATCGCCATACCAATGATCGCTATATCAATTATCGCTATACCAATTATCGCTATACCAATGATCGCTATAACAATGATCGTTACACCAATGATTGCTACACCAATGATTGCTACACCAATGATCGCTACACCAATGATTGCTACACCAATGATCGTTACACCAATGATTGCTACACCAATGATCGCTATACCAATGATTGCTACACCAATGATCGCTATACCAATGATCGCTATACCAATGATTGCTACACCAATAATCGCTATACCAATGATCGCTATACCAATGATCGCTACACCAATGATCGCTACACCAATGATCGCTACACCAATGATCGCTATACCAATGATCGCTACACCAATGATCGCTATACCAATGATCGCTATACCAATGATCGCTATACCAATGATCGCTATACCAGTGGTCGCTATACCAATGATCGCTATACCAATGATCGCTATACCAATGATCGCCATACCAGTTATCGCTATACCAATTATCGCAATACCAATGATCGCCATAATATTGATCGCTGTACCAATGATCGCTATACCAATGATCACTATACCAATGATCGCTATACCAATGATCGCAATACCAGTTATCGCTATACCAATTATCGCAATACCAATGATCGCCATAATATTGATCGCTGTACCAATGATCGCTATACCAATGATCGCTATAACAATGATCGCTATACCAATAACCGCTATATCGATTATCGCTATACCAATTATCGCTACACCAATGATCGCTATACCAATGATCGCAATACCAGTTATCGCTATACCAATTATCGCAATACCAATGATCGCCATAATACTGATCGCTTACCAATGATCGCTATACCAATGATCACTATACCAATGATCGCTATACACCAATGGTCTATTGCCAATACCTTCCATGACCCCAGCCTTGGTTCCAGAGCCACTGCAGCCGAGCACTCTGACCGACCACAGGGTGGCGTTCTTGGCCACGCCGTACGTGCTGCCGCCGACGGTGCCCGCGCAGTGGGACCCGTGACCGGTGCAGTCCTGGCCCGCTCGCCCGTCGTCGTACACGTCGTAGCCGAATCGGGCCCGTCCACCGAACTCCTCGTGGCTGTAGCGGATCCCGCCGTCGATGACGTAGACATTCACACCGGCACCATCGCCTGTTTTGGGGAAGGAGAAGGTAAGGGCAATTATTGGTTCTTCGTATTTCATTATCATTGTCAAATTTATGCAAATTGGGCAAATTGGGCAAACAATGAAAACATTGAAAAAGCCCAAAAATGTGAACATGAATAATTCATGAGCTATAATTAGACAAAATATTACTTTTTTCAAATGAAATTTTACACAAATGTTCATTATGTAATTCTCTATTATCCTGCCCATTTTTTTTAAATTCATCATTGAACGACCGAGATCTGGGGGGGGGGGGGCGAAATCCGCCCCCCGGCTGTGAGATGGTCAAAATAACCGGGGTCTATGAGGGTTAATGCAAGTGGACCCTCGCTGGGCAGTGGGTCAAGATATGGTTCTGTGAAATTGCTTCATGGATGTTTCGTAAATTAGACCAATTCTGACGACCGAGCGACCCCACATGAGAGCAGGGCTCACAGCTGACCTTTCGGGTCGTAGCTGTCGTCTAATGGCAGGTCCTCCTGGTCCACTCTGTCCAGTCCCCACGAGGCCACGGCGTCCTCGTACACAAGGCCGTCTTCTTCCACGTACTCCACGCCCTCCATGGAGCGAACCTGCAAGTCATCAGAGTGATCATCAGTGTTCATTATGGCTGCGTCCAAGTTCATAGGCTACGGCTTGAAATAGTACACGCGTCTACTGGATTGGCTTGCAGCATTAGACGGAGTCTTCCATAGATAGACCTGTATGCAATTTGAAGCCGTAGCCAATGAACTCAAACACGGTCGACCACAGGTGTATTGGAAGTGGCTTCAGCCGTTCATCAACTAGTCTTCCATAGACTCGCGTGTGATTTGAAGCCGCAGCCGATGAATTCTGACACGGTCGAACACAAGTCTATTGGAGTGGCTGCAGCCGTTCAACTATATAGTCTTTAATAGACTCGCGTGGCTAATGAATTTAGACACGTCTGTGCAGTATAGCTGCTTCCATAGACTCGTCAAGTGGGCAAACCCTCAATCAATTCACGTTCTCATAGCTACACACACCGGGTTAGGGAAAACCCTCATTAGATTTACCAAGTCCAGCTTGTCATCGGGGATGTCCACCACGAATACACCGAAGGCTAGGGAAGATTTCCTGATGGCAGAAGGCATCCCGTACGCAGCTAGACGCTCCTGAAACTGCCCCCTGACATAATCGCGAGCCCGCTGATCCTGCATGTAAATGTCAACAGTTAACACAAGTTAGTGGGCCTGACGTTTCGATCCTAGCAGGACCTTTCTCAAAAGGTTTTGCCTTTGAGGTCGAGGTCGTTAGCTCAGCACGTAGCTCACCGTGTGCGCTGAACTTTTTGTGAGATTTCTGCCTCAAGAGGCCGTGTGCGGCGACTTGAGCTACATGCTGAGCAACAAATAACAACTGGCCAATAAAAGCGCACGCTCTGTTCACGTGATGGCTTCCAAAAATTTTTTTTTTTGCTCAGCACGTAGCTCAAGTCACCGCACACGATGAGTTTTCACCCACGAGAGGCGAAACAAATCAAACAGGATAAATATTGGTCTCACGGCCTCTTGAGGCAGAAATCTCACTAAAAGTGCAGCGCACACGGTGAGCTACGTGCTGAGCTAACGACCTCGAGAGAATTTGTGCTCAGCAGATAGCTCTCGTGTGCGGCTGCCTTTACGGCTGTACAAATTAGGGTTGGTGTACGGTGTGCCTTGTACATGTAGAAGGATTTCTAGTGGTCCCTACTGAGGGGAAATGGTAGCAGACTGCGCACATACCTTTATTTTGACGATGTAGCTATTTGGTATAGGCTTTTCGTCATGGTATAGTGGAGCCAATGGGTCGCACGCAACCATCAGAAAACACAAGCACAACACAACGACGACTCTCATGGTGGTCTGTTACCTGGAATGGAGAGAATAATTTGAAAGGATTTAATGCAACTCTCATACACATCACCTTTGGTAAAATCTGTATTCGGCACTCTAGATGATGACTTTGGAGTAATGGGATTTCCATAGGCGAACTGTGGCCATGCTATAGTTGTGGCCATGGGAGAAACGAAGTCCACAAAAGTTCGTAGGATTATTTACACACAATCATTGGTTAACGGCTAATGTGCAGGTTGGTGCGATAACTGACCACACTAAATTTTATACCACCTCACCCGTCGTTAAAAATTGATGCATGTACGAATGGTAGCAAAGCTGATGGTAGACCAACTGGGAACACACAACCAGAGAGTAACGGCATATATGCTGCATCTGGCGTGAACTGTATTCGCATGAACACAGCTTTGATAATATTTATTTACTCTCAATCCTTGTATCTGTTACCTTTTTGAAATATTTTTTATACACCAGAGCTATTGAACGCAAAGCATGGAGTTACGAACCAGTGGGCCAATTGAACTGTCCGAGTCCGAAGTTCATCGAGATACCATCTTCTGTCAACAAATAATTATCTGACATGTGCAGTGTAGTGATCGTAAATCGGGTTCCCTATAGACAACGCACGTTAGACAAATCACATTACCTAATGTTACCTTCGCGATACTTATAGTCTTGCTGAAGTATATGTACCTCGTACAAAGGAACACAAGAAGCTGAGCTCAACACTTCAAACGAGTGGCGGAATTAGCAGCGTCATAAGGCGGTAAGCGCAGACAAGTTTGCGAAGGACATAGTGTCACGATTCTTTGGTGACGTTGTTAGATCTACCTGCACTAAAATCCTGTCATAGATGCAAGCAAAGTCAAAGTATGTTCACTCGATTAACACTAAAACAAACTTCACCATTTGTGCCAAGCTTTTCACAGCGTCAAATTTCTTACAGGGTCTCTGCAATAAATATCACAGTCAAGCTCATTTCCTGCTGTCATCTAGGGATCTGAAGTGTACAAACATATTGGCAAGCATCTTTTCCTTAAATGGAGTCAGAAATTGGTCGTCCTTTTTACCTTTGAAAATATCCTTTTAAAAATTATGTCATGTTAGGAACCCACATTTTAAAAAACATAAGAAAAACAATATTTTTCAAACTGTAAATTAATCCCTCTGGATTAGGTTTGATGAGAAACCCTTCACTGAATGAATATGAAGCACACATTTTGGCATTAGATCAACAGGTTTAGAGATAGGTCTGCAGGTAAAACCAGAATTGTTCAGAAATTTTGAACACAACCAATTTGGTTTCTGTTGCATGATCCTGTGATGACAAAATATTTGCTCATGAATATTGAAATTCTCATTAGCATAAAAACTGAAAACTTGCAAATACACCCCAGAATTGTGAAAAACAGTTTGATTGTTAGCAACATAGTAGCATGGATTTAATTGATGTCCATTGCAGTAGCCCATTTAAACGATTTCGATAAACCGGGGGGTCATTCTTTTATGCTGGCTGCAGATTCTAGCCTATCCCTTGGGTCTTAACCAATGATGTTCCCGTTTGGTGCAGGTGTTGCAGCATTTAGGCTACAATGAAAGGCATCATCTTTCTTTGCCTTTGCGTTGCCATGGTTACCTGTGACCCCCTGGCACCGCTGTTCGAGTCCGACGAGCCCGTATCCAACAGGTACATCGTTAAGATCAAGGTCAGTCCGGGCTTGCTCTTGCTTCATGCTCATCAATATTCATCACCTTTATATCTATAGTTATCATATACAGAGGAGGGTTTGCGATGACACCATGTATAATAAGGTCTCTTAAAGAAGAGGTGTGGTTCTGAAAATAACCTGAGTGGTAACTCGACGTTTCGACCAGTATGCTCTGGCCGTCATCAGGAGAATGACTTAGACTCGGTGGTGGATCAGCTTATATGCCGGATTAACCCTCCTGTACCCACCATGCAAAGCCTTAGCCTTAGCCTTAGCCAAAGTCTTATTAATAGCTATCATGATATAAATGTTCATCACCTTATCAAAATGTATCATGATATAAATATTCATCCCCTAAATCAGTATTTTATTCACCGTTATACTAGTTCATTGACGCATTACTGCCCGTAATTTATATGGGTAATTATTCGGGATGCGAACTCTGTAGACCGATTGCACGACCAATGTTTACATGCCATCACGTGACTTATAGTGCATGGGTATTCTTTCATAGATCATTTGGTGCAGAACAGCAGTGGAAACGAGCAAAGAAGACTATCATATTGTCCACATTCTTCCCTGTATGATGATTCCGTCTCTGTTCTGCACCAAATGAGATGAAACAAAATACCCACTATAAGTCGCGTGATGGCATACAAACAGTGGCCGCGTCTATCAATTAACAAAAACTAATTTGTCTTGGCACAATGTAAGCCCGACACTTAAAGACTCGTATTGAGGTCCGGGATCAGGCTTGCTCGTGACGCATACTGCTTGCGAGGATGGCATATTACTTGTGCTCAGTGGATGAATATAGAAAGGTCTCTTAAAGGAAGAGGTTTGGTTCTGAAAAGAACCTGAGTGGTAACTCGACGTTTCGACCAGTATGCTCTGGCCGTCATCAGGAGAAACCTGATGACGGCCAGAGCATACTGGTCGAAACGTCGAGTTACCACTCAGGTTCTTTTCAGAACCAAACCTCTTCCTTAAGAGACCCGATACATGGTGTCACCGCAAACCTTCCTATATTGATTCACCCACCATGCAAAGCCTTTAGTCTTACTCAGTGGATGACTTGAACACATGACTTGAACACAAATTCATGTCATCTGTGACCTTGTAATGTCCTAGTACCCCTTCTATCTCTTGTACCGACTCTTGTCTGCGCCATATACTCCATAAAAAAAATGATTTCCCTCGTGTCACGGCAAACCTTCCACTTCAAGATCCCCCTTCTCCCACCGGCAGGAACCCCTGGGTCGGGCTTACGTCGGTGGGGAGTTCCAAGAGCGCCTAGCCGCCGTGGGCCTGCGCCGTGCCGTGCGGGGACGCTATGACGTCATCGACGCCATCTTGGTAGACATCCCGGAGGACAAGCTGGCTCTGGTGGGTTGGTGGTTGGTGGCGCTCGACTTTAATTGGCGGATGAATAATTGACCGATCGGCCCGCGGAATCAGAGTGAATGTCAACTGATCGTGCTCGTTCGAGCAGGGCGGCACGTGACTGTAGGCCTGTAGGCGTATTTTCTTATTCACACCAGGGTAGCGGTGCAAATACTCGCCTGAAAAGAAACTACAGGTAGTGCTGCGTTACGAGATCAGCAAGTTGGGATTTCTGGTGGAGGGGCGGAATGTGACTGGCTATTGTCGAGCATGGAGGTAGTTTTAAAAATTTAAATGTAAGTTTACATGTTAATTGCAATTCTCTAGCAGCTGTTAAATGTTCAGCTGCACTGCCTGATCTTGTAAGTCAAGGCTAGTCTCTTTTCAGGCACGAATTTGCACTGCGAACATCCTAGGCTGCTGTGTGAATAAAGAATACGCGGTCTGTAACGGGGGAGAAGGATGGTAAGGGTATATCCTCCCCCATTAAGGCCGCCCCATGAATTATATATGACATCTTATAGGATTTTAGGCCTAAAGCATCTTTCTTGATCAATGGGGAAATAGAAGAACAAATGTGTAGTGGATGCATGTGGATGATGAAGTGGAGTGGGTGGAGTTTTCTATGCCAAAGCGAAGTGGTCAGGTTACGGGTGATGTATGATTTCATGAGGGCAAGAAAACTGACGCAACGACCCAGCAGACATTTATATCAATGTTACCACGACCTGAACACTGGTTATAGCGGGAAAAAGATGAAATAAGTAATATTCCAAATGAAAACATTTGCTTTGATAGTTCATTGAACTACCACGACAGCTTTCCACTTACTAATGGTGACGTCATCTTCTAGGTGCGTGGCATAGAGGGCGTGGAATACGTGGAGCAGGATAGTATGATGTACCCCAGCGCGGTGGGATCCTGGGGACTAGACCGCATCGACCAGCACGATCTCCCGCTGGATGGCACCTACGACCCGCAAGGTTTGTGCAGCTGGACGTGACTCATTTCGACGTGGTGTAAGAGGCACCTGACTATTAATTTCGTCAAGGCAGCCTCGATTTGGTTTCACACTGCTTTGAATGAAATAAAATAAGATGGCTGGCTCCTTGATCAAGGCCAATGACCTTTGGCGAGGACGTGCATCGCATCATTTTGAATGTCTGTGGCTCTTTACGAATTCCAGGACAAGGCTCGGTCTCAGGCTTCGTCTCCGTCACAAAATACCTGAAAATACGGGATGTTCAAAAGTTCCCAGTCAGTTCTGCTAAGTCGGGAGAATCTTTCATAGGCCGTTTTCGAAATGAAGGCTGAGGCTTGGCTCAGGCTTTGGTCATATTGATCTAACTCGTTGTAATATCACAGGCATCTAAAAACATGCATTTGGCCCCAGTTTCTTGGGGGATACTCTGTACCTATCAAGCCAACAAACCTTCAAACTCGGAAACAAACCACAACCTGGATTTTCAGGGTTTGTCAGACCGGAGACGAAGCCTGATCCCGAGCCTAAGCCTTCATTTCTTAAACGACCATACTGATGACGTCACTTATGTCATTGCTCCTGTGTCCTATAGGTGACGGTGAGGGCGTGGATGTCTACGTCATCGATACGGGTATACTCTACTCGCACGAGGAGTTCGAGGGGCGTGCCCACTTCGGCTACGACTTCATCGACGACGGTCGGGCCGGGCTGGACTGCAACGGGCACGGCACTCACTGCGCCGGGACGGTCGGGGGCAAGACGTACGGCGTGGCCAAGAACGCCACCCTGTGGTCGGTGCGGGTGTTCGCCTGTAGCGGCGGGACGCCTAAGTCTGTTGTAATGGCAGGTAGGGTCTTAAAGGGTCTTTGCAAGATTTGAATTAAATGTTTTCTTTTAGGGCGTCTTTAAAGGCCCAATACAACATTGGGAAGATCGGAAAACATCGATGTCCATAGATGTCCTAATTTACACAGTTTGTAGGTGGTTATGATAGAATCCTCATGTTGAGATCTTACGGTCTGGGATGCTGTACTTTTAGAGAAATTTTTACTCATACATAAAGAAATAGTTTACTACTTGCGAGTAATAAACTATTTTTTGTGCATTGTTCTACTTTCTCAGATCACCATTATTTTGAGCGAAAACCTTCGCACTATTGCTTTTTTGGAATGCGTAATGGTTTAACACGCAAACTGTGGCAATCTTTTGACCTTAACCAATGTTAAGTTGTATAGGGCCTTTAAAACTTCTTCGTCAGGGCCTTTAAAACTTTTTAGTCAGTGAGCAGTATGCTCACTGACTGAACTTTTTTTATTGACCAATAATCTTACTAGTTGATATTTTGGTCAAAATGTGGGTAAATTGACCCCTATTGTTTTTTGATAATGTTCAATGTTCTTCTCCCTAACCTGTTTCAGCGATGGAGTGGGTCATAGGTCACGCGTCGGGGTCAGCAATCGTATCCATGTCTCTGGGAGGGTCGGCCTCCGTCTCCCAGAATAACCTCGTCTCTAAGATGCACAATGCTGGCTTGACCGTCGTTGTAGCTGCCGGCAATTCATACATGGAGGCATGCAAGAGTTCTCCAGCAAGTGCCGCAAAGGTATGTGCATCACGCTCATCTCGACGGAAAAATAAACAAACCCATAGAGATTTATCAGATTGAAGTTTTACACGATGGGAGCACAAGGTGGGAAGTTTTCGGTGACACCATGTAAGTCATCTTTGTGAAGTGCCGGTTTCTCAACGTTTTATCTCCTTACAACGGGCAGAGCACATCCCGCCAGAAACGTTGAGTTACCGGCTCTTTTCTGATCCCCACTTCATCTAAAAAAAAAAAGGCTTACACGGTGTCACCGCAAACTTTCCACTTCGTGCAACGTTTACCTATAATATGAAAAAAGTCTTCCGGATTAAGACAACATTAGAAAGATTGACATCAACAATACCCACGAGCTTTGCGTTGATTCGGAAGGTTTCAGCTTGAAGAAACGGGCAACTCGAGCAACTGTAAGGCGTCTTGATTTAAGCTCTTCTTCAAACCATGATAGCAACCACCAAAAGTGACGTCATAGCTTTCCGGGTACCCCGGAGAAACAGCACTGCACTGTAACTTTACAGTGACGCACTCCTGCTCTCTGAGTGGCGTCAAGGGGTCGTGATAGAATCTTTTCTCTCGATATAATTGTATTTTATTCAATGTTCCTTTGTACCAGGCCATCACGGTGGGTTCTATGACAGACACCGACGCCAGATCCTACTTCTCCAACTACGGCACATGCGTGGACATCTTCGCTCCAGGCAGCTCCATTCTCAGTGCAGGGATTGAGTCGGACAGGGAAGCCACGTACAAGAGTGGTACCTCCATGGCATGTCCGCACGTCGCTGGTAAGAAGCTTCGTGCCGATCGCTCATCAACGCGTATATACCCTTCCCTGAAACTCATCACATCTCTGTCCGACTGCAATCTTTCATCGTGGGTTCGGGTAAGGGTTTGGGTTACAGTTTTGTATGTAAAAGGGTGAATAATTCACTCTCTCGAGGAGTGAACATCTCTCCAAAAAGCAAAAAACCGCTCAGAAAGAGTGAAGAACACTGTAAAAGATGTGAAAACCGATCAGAGTGGAGTGAAATCCCACTCTTGTAAGGAGCCATATGGAGGACAACTCGAAAAAGAGCAAAAACTAAATGCTCCCATTTTTCCAATTTTTTGTGGCCTTTGAGAAAGGTCCTGCTAGGATCGAAACGTCAGGCCCTCTAACTTTTGAGATTTATTTATTGCAGGTTATTTTAGTCAGTTCGCAGTTGCAACATTTATTTTCCTTTTTTTTCTTCTATTTTTCCATTATTTTTCCATTATTTTTCCATTATTTTTCCATTACTTTTTCCATTACTTTTTCCATTATTTTTTCCATTATTTTTTCCATTATTTTTTCCATTATTTATTATTTATTATTTTTTTCTCCATTATTTTCCATTATTTTTTTATTTTTCAATTTTTCAATTTTTCAATTTTTCATTTTTTCAATTTTTCAATTTTTCAATTTTTCAATTTTTCAATTTTTCAATTTTTCAATTTTTCAATTTTTCATATTTTCAATTTTTATATTTTTCTATTTTTCTATTTTTCAATTTTTCATTTTTTTCTTCAATACAGGAGCTGCTGCCCTGGAGCTTGGTAGAAACCCCAAACTTTCCCCTGCAGAGATCGCAGACATTCTCACCAGCAAAGCTGTGCATAGCCGAGTCGCCAATGCCGGCCCACACTCTCCCAACCTACTGCTCAGGATTTGAGAAGAAGAAAAAAAACCACCCATCTTTTTGTAGTATCTAAATCCATGCACAATGCTTTCTAGAAGCGAGACAAAAACGTAACTGCTTATACTGGCTTAATTGAGGAAAACAAAATAAATCTCAAACTCAAAAATGACTGCTATACATAAATCTCAAAAGTTAGAGGGCCTGACGTTTCGATCCTAGCAGGACCTTTTTCTAACATGCAAAGGTCCTGCTAGGATCGAAACGTCAGGCCCTCTAACTTTTGAGATTTGTCTAAAATGTCATCTATCTGTGTCTGGTCTAATAATGAAACAAATGAACAAAATCATAAAGATTCAAAATGCGACATTCCTTCACTGCATGTGATGTGTTAAACTCAATTTATTCCACTTGCCAATGTTCGTCAATCAGGGTTGTTTGTAAAAGCAATATTTGTATTAATATGGTTTACAGCGGAAACACAAACTAAATTACAGTGAGACTTGTTGACATCAGGAGAACAACGATCCATGAATACTTAGGCCTAAATATTGTTTTTTGGTCATGGGCAAGACAGAACCACATTGGTGTCCATTTATCCTCACAAAACTATTGTAGCGTATACGAATTGTGACAATCTCAGATTGAACTTATTAAATGTTGTTTATTCCCTAAACTTACAATATAGGCCTGGGGCCTATTTATGTTCTGTAGATTCGAAATTGCAACCACACCGGTTACCATGGTAAATGGGTATAGGCCTACAGAATGGTGTTTGGAAACAGACTTCAGCCGAGAGTAAAACTGCAGTAAAATCACATAAATTATTTATAAAAAAAAAACAAGATGAAAGACATACATTACTTTGGCCTATAGCTAGAGGGCAAAGGTCATGCAACAAAGCCTTCCACCGCGCACCTCGGACAAATCGCGCACAGGGTCCGGACCAACACAACGTCACACTTACAGAGGATGTCGAAGCTGCAGCATACCAGCTCCAAGACGTGTCTATGATAATGATCGCGGAGCAAGCTCCATTGCAAAATACAAAAACAAAAATAGACCAGGTATGTAAGATAGACCTTGTCAACAACATAGGTTTTAGAAGTAGGATGATGCACTTGATTGGGTATTTCGAACAAGCTGATAAGAGACATGACTAAGCCTTCCACGACACTTCCAGTGAGGAATAAAACATGACGACCGAAAAACATTCTGACGTCATGTCGCTGGTATCCGCGCGAACCAAGCGCACTATACCGCGCACCTTGCGTGGCCGTGCGGGCGACGGGCACCCGCTTGTGCCATGCGCGTGACGCAGTGACGTAGCCAGGGCGGACTACTCCATATTTGGCGCGGGGACGACATTCCTGACACGTAGAACGAGCTGCCGTACGCCGCTTGTTGGGCCGCCTTCCAATTTCTGACGTGTAGTTGATGCGCGCTCAGCCTCGCATCGCAGGCGTCACTGGTCGGCGTACCGTGACCGTTAACAAAAAAAGAACACCGATAGAAGTTGCAGCGGGCCTTCAGAAGATTTCGGGACCAATAAGAATATGGTGGATTTCTCACCAACTGGAATGAGACACATACAACGGACTATCTAGCTTTCAATGAATCAAAACTTTGACGTCGTAGTGGAGATCGAGATGAACTGCGTTATTGACACATGAGCTTGAATTGGAAAAGTCTATCGACGCAGTATCCAGCAAATAACGAACCAAGGTAAGTGTCGTTAGATTTTTATTTTCAAGATTTTCATTTCTCCGATATGGTAACTTCATGGAAATTACACATTTAGGCAATTTCGGCTGATCCACGCACAACCCCTCTGTTTGAATAGCCAACGTGATACATTTTTTTAACCTTAAAACAAATTTTGGTCCAAGACAAGTAAATGACATTATCGAGCTGCTGTTGACCATTTTTTTGTTCATTGACTGGACGCATCGGTATGCTTTATCGCTAATTAGTATCTGAATGAAGATTAGATGATTGTTCTTTTCTGAAGTTGCATTCGTTTATTAGTCATCACGTGACCGCACCACAAACTTAAGACCAGAATGAGAGGTCATCCATTTCGTTCTGTTCATCTATGATTTTTGTTCCATACCACTAACCTAAAGGTCATTATATGATGTAAAAAATATAATATTCAATATTGCTCCGCATGATTTGCTCAAAGGGTGAGGCTATAATGGTTATCCGGAACTTGTGTATACGTCGGGCAGTGATTTTCTTGAAATCTGTTCAGGCAATTTCAAATGCGTCTGATGGTAGAGAATTTACGACTTCAAAATTTACAGTTCAGTTTTTAATCTCTCTCGTAGTGTTGGCCTCCGTTGATTTCGTGGCTTCGTGTGGCGTTTTTTTTCTGTTTCTGGCTCATTGAAATCTTGGGGAATTCACCTCTATCAGATAAGGTCGCGTAGTGGAATGTTGCTCAATAAACACGAGGCGAATTCGCTGTGAGTGCCGGAGCTCATTGCGGCGTTGGTGGTGATGGTGATCGGTAGTGGTGAGGATGATGGGGTGGTGACGGTGGTGAGGATATGGGGGTGGTGACGGTGGTGAGGATGGTGGTGATGGTGACGGTGGTGAAGATGATGGGGTGGTGAAGTTGGTGCTATAGCCCCTAATGATGGTATTCGTGGCGGCGTTGGTGGTGATGGTGACGGTGTCGAGAATATGGGGGTGGTGACGGTGGTGAGGATGGTGGTGATGGTGACGGTGGTGCCTGGTGGTGATGGTGACGGTGGTGAAGATGATGGAGGTGGTGACGGTGGAGCTATAGCCCCTAATGATGGCATTCGTGGCGGCGTTGGTGGTGATGGTGACGGTGGTGAGGATGGTGGGGGTGGTGAAGGTGGTGAGGATGGTGGTGATGGTGATTGTGGTGAAGTTGATGGGGTGGTGAAGGTGGTGCTATAGCCCCTAATGATGGTATTCGTGGCGGTGTTGGTGGTGAGGGTGACGGTGGTGAGAATGAGGGTGATGGTGACGGTGGTGAAGATGATGGAGGTGGTGACGGTGGAGCTATAGCCCCTAATGATGGTATTCGTGGCGGCGTTGGTGGTGATGGTGACGGTGGTGAGGATGGTGGTGATGGCGACAGTGGAGCTATAGCCCGTAATGATGGTATTCGTGGTGGCGTTGGTGGTGATGGTGACGGTGGTGAGAATGAGGGTGATGGTGACGGTGGTGAGGATGGTGGGGGTGGTGAAGGTGGTGAGGGTGGTGGTGATGGTGACGGTGGTGAAGATGATGAGGTGGTGAAGGTGGTGCTATAACCCCTAAAGATGGTATTCGTGGCGGTGTTGGTGGTGAGGGTGACGGTGGTGAGAATGAGGGTGATGGTGACGGTGGTGAAGATGATGGGGTGGTGAAGGTGGTGCTATATAGCCCCTAATGATGGTATTCGTGGCGGTGTTGGTGTTGAGGGTGACGGTGGTGAGGATATGGGGGTGGTGTCGACGGTGTTGAGGTCGATGGTGGTGATGGTGACGGTGGTGAAGATGATGGAGGTGGTGGCGGTGGTGTTAGTCCCTAATGATGATTTTCGTGGCGGCGTCGGTGGTGATGGTGACGGTGGTGAGGATGGTGGTGTTGGTAACGTGGTGGTGAGGATGGTGGTGATGGTAACGGTGGTGAGGATGGTGGTGATGGTGACGGTGGTGAAGATGATGGAGGTGATGACGGTGGAGCACGATAGTGATCATACATGGGATGACATTCCACAGCTTGGTGTCACAGCGATAGCCCTGGTGGCAACGACAAACAACACAACGACGCACGACAGTCAACACGGACGCCTTGAGTCCAACTACCGGATACTAAAGCAGTTCACGACTGCAGCAGTTGACACAGCCGAGAACATTCGTCACTCGAAGACAACAAAAAGGTCGTCTCAAAATAGCATGCTGCCATCTGTACCATCTCGCTCATCTTGCATCTGATATTCTCAGTCAGGCCGATGCTGTTGTAAAAATGTTAGCGTGCTGCGGGTGACGTGACGGCATTGCTGAGGCATCTGAGCAATGCGGCTGCTTTCATTCTACACTGAACCGAGTGCACCGTATCAACTATGTGCGTGTAAATGAAAAGCACGTGGCAGTGCAAGACAGTACGAAGCAGTGCGTACATGGATGATTTTACCATTGATATTTCAATCCTTTAATTGCGTGAAGGAATCTGCAGCAAGCCGCCATTGAAAGCACACGATAGCCAGATGTTGGGTGTGGTACACTCTAAGTTGAAGAAGTCAACTTTGGGACGGGAACATTACGGGGCATAGTCCTTGCGATCAATGACACGGTTTGACATTTTCACCCGATGGTTAAAATGTCATTCGATATACTGATTGTTGTATATGTTTTAAGTTTTTCAATCTTCAAACTCGGTCACTCTTCACATACCTCTATATACTTCACATTTCTCACGGACTAAAGTAGGCCTAAAAAAAATTGTGCAAACTGCTTAGGCCTACTTAACATACTCTCTAAATACAAAAGAGTGAACAATCCACTCGCACAAAGAGTGAAATTTCCTCAAGAAGAGCCAAAACCGCTCAAGAAGAGCCAAAAACGCTCAAAAAGAGCCAAAACCGCTCAAAAAGAGCCAAAACCACTGTAAGAGGTGTGGAAACCGCCAAGAATGGAGTCAAACACCACTCTAGAGGAGCCATTTGGAGGACAACTCTTTCTGGAGTTGTCCTCCGTGTGGCTCCATACAAGAGTGGAATTTCACTCCACTCTGAGCGGTTTTCACATCTTTTACCGTGTTTTTCACTCTTTTTGAGCGGTTTTGCCTTTTTGGTGCGATCTTCACTCCTTCAGAGAGTGAATTTTCACTCTTTTGCATTTAGAATGTACAGATGATCAAATCTAAGATCCCATCTTTGGAAATGTAGAGGGCCTGACTATGCGATCCCAGTGGGAACGTTCTCGAAGGTAGAAAGACTCTAACCTCCTCCCAAAATCTTAAATGAAAATAGTTTTAATCTCTTCGTTTTGAACACACTCCTTTCAAAATGAAAACAAAACTGATTTACTTCGATCTTTGAGCAATGATTGGAAAAAAGGAGTAGTTGTTTCACAGTTTTCAGGTTTAAAACTCAGGGCATGACGTTTCGATCCTAGCAGGACATTTCTCAAAGGCACTGAATCAAAAAGAAAAGCATTTTGGTCATTTGAGTTAGTTGGCAATCTGCCACATTTATGTATCACTTTCATATTTCACAGCAAGTCTTTTATACAAACTCCGTCTACTTTTGTGAGTGACGTAATGGAAATACCCTGCCCCCCTATCGGCGCCAATTATCTCAGCCGGAGTCTTAAGTTCACGGGGGGGTACCCAGTGGCCTCCTGGCCGAATCCCCCCTCCCCTCCCTCCCGAATCGCTCGCCTCTTCGCCTCTCGCCTCTCGCCTTTCCGCCCTCTCTCTCTCCCTCTCTCTCTCTCTCTCTCCCCGCGAAGCAAGCGGCCACGTCAGGACCGCATTCCTGAGATGCCGCCGTGGTCGGGGAACGCGTGCAACATGCCGCATAGCCGGGCAAAATATAGCGCATGCGGGCGCTTAATTCTCCACTTCCATCTTACTCACAGGGGGCGACATTCCCGAGATGCTTTCAGATTGTGGAAGCTGATGGAAAACTCATAGCCTGGCGTTTATTTTCGGTCCGACCGCCCTTCTGTCGACCGTCGCAGAAGAGGTTTTTAAATCTCCCTCCCTCCTTTTATTTGTAACCGAGTCGAGACGGTTTTGTTTGAGAATTGTTACCTCGCTCGCATACCTGGCGCGAGATTGTCGACTGAGACCGCCCGGAATCTCTCTGAATTCTTAGGACTTGACTGTCGGGGGCAGAAACGATTTCTCGTGCACTTGTTGCGTGACACGTGATTAGATGTGGGAATTAAATCTAGTGATACGTGTGGGCTTACACGTGACCGTAGATACCCTTGAGAGCGTTTATCATTCAATCTGTACAATGTATAACATGCGTGGTGACTATGAGAACTTCCGTGAAGCATGTGTATCTAATTACTACCGACAAGGTTTCTATTAACTCAAAGGTCGACGCAATCTGCCGATTATTTCACCGTCGTGTCATTGCAGATTCTGAAGGATGCGAATTCCATGTAATGGTATACATGGTACATTTTTACAGGAACTTTAAGTCGATTACGTGCAGTGCATGAAACGATAACTCTGCGATAATAAAAGGGGAATTTTTTCTTTCTGGTCGAGACGAATAATCACAAAGATAAGCATGCCTAACTGATTGCGTCACTACGATTGCAACGGAACGGCTGTCTGCGAGTTGATACGGCTCGAATTAATCATCGGTTTGTTATTCGACAAATGCGTCTGCCATAGTTCCTTCCTGTCGGTGTGAAAAAATGGTTTTAAAAAAGTATTAGAGGCGCGCATGCATTGAACCCGATTGAGATTTAGATTTGGGTGAGGAGGGCTGAATGCGTGCTAGTGTTATGTATACTCACACGCTGCCAAAGTCGTTTCATCACGCCGAGGTGATGACCTCTTATTATCATGACAACCGGTTCATGCTTTGGCAGCAAATTGCTACCGACCATCGTATAAAACGAACAAAAAACTTTCATGTAGTCTCTTTTCAAGCCGCGAATTTGCACTGCTACAGCGAAATACCATTGGCTGCGGTGTAAAAAACAACAACATATGCTTCCGGCCGCATTTCCTTCATACCAAAGGAGGGCTGTGTTTCTTGTCAATGTGCCCAAGTATGAATAATGGTTGGTCGCGTGCCATACTTATTGGCCAATCTGCCAACCGGTCCTGGCTCATTTTTGCTGCTCGCAGTTGCCAAACGGTGCACTGGGCAGACAGCGCGTATTCATAGGCGAGAGGCTAACAAGGTCGCGTTGCTGGTGTCAGTTACTGCTAGGATCGAAACGTCAGGCCGACTAAATTTTGAGATTTGCATTTTGGCAACTTAAGTAAGTCAGCAGTTTGCAACATTATCACTCTAAGCCACTCGTTTCGTGTGAAACGGATAGGATCATTGGGAAAAGAGAATGTCATTTTCTTTTTGATTCCTGACAATCAATCAATTTTATAGTCAGTTCCTTTTGAACATGGATATACAATATAATTTTTGCGTCGGTGAGAATGCGATTTAAAGAGGGTTTGGCCCCATTCGTCCTATAACCATGACAGCAAGGTATGCTAAAGCACGAACACTCATGATTCATTATGATCACCTTGCCAACCCAAACGTCCTGCTTGTTTCCTGCCGAGTAACGAATGGTGAACTATACAAGTCAAGAACAGTTAGCATCACATCGCAATGTGGTTTGTAATTCTGTTTACACGAGGGAGAGTTTTCCAGCCCCTGCTGGTTGCCTGCTGAAATAAAGCAGAGGTAGCTCAGGCGAGATTTGAACCCGCGACTCCTGGCTTCTAGTAGTGAAGGCATCTTGACCACTTGACTGCATAACTGGGACGAGGTCATGTTGTGATTAAATCAGTGCATCGGCGGGTGCCGCGTTCAGGTTTTTTTTGTGAGGACTGTTGCGTCGGAGAGAATGCATCGTTGACATTAACTAACTCGTCTCCCTCTGCCTTCTTCATTTCAGGTTCCGGATTCTGATTTCAGAGAAGCTTACAGCCAAGAGGACGTTGCCTGATCGATTTGTTCCCCTCCCTGGACCACGACAACGGTCGACTCCTGGGAGGATTGATGTCTATCAGGACACGTCGCTCCCCTGCTATGGACAACAATAGACCGCGGAGCATGGACCCTAGCACACTTGAGGCTCTGGCAACGTCGCTGAGAGACATGAACGAGGACTACAGCATGTCATCCTACCGGCCCCGGGCCGACCGCCGATCGCTGGCCCGTACAGACGCCGTCGGGGCGGCGGCCAACAACACCACGTCGGCCAGCGGCGGCACCCCGCCGGCCACCAGCTACTCCACCTCGGCGGACTCGTCGTCCGGCACCGCGTCACCCCTGCCGCCCAGAGCGGCGGCCGGCGGCCTGGGAGCGTCGGGGATGTACACCGGCGCCTCGTCGGCCTCCAACACGGCCGCCCAGTACGTCTCCACGGGCGGATCCGGGAGCTACTCCAGCGCGGCCTCCAACACGGCCGCCCAGTACGTGGGCTCCTCGTCGTCGTCCGGCTACTCCGGCTCGGGCTCGTCCCTGGGCGGCTCGTCGGCGGCCAGCGCCTACGCCGACTCCCGCGCCCGCTCCAGCTCGCCGTACACCACCAACCCGTCCGCCACCTTCACCGTCAAGCCCGTGCTGGAGAAGAAGGGGTCGAAGGACGGCGGCAACCCCACCAAGACCTTCTCCCGCGAGAGCTCCCTGGGCAGCTTCCCGGACAAGTACAAGTTCAACGACGACAAGCAGTCGGCCTCGCTGGTGTCCGGCCTGAAGGAGCTCTACGCCAGGGGTCAGCTGGTGGACGTGGTGCTGTGCGTGGACGGCGAGGAGTTCCCCTGCCACCGCTGCGTCATGGCCTCCTCCAGCCCCTACTTCAACGCCATGTTCACCTCGGACCTGGCCGAGAGCCGCCAGGAGAAGATCTGCATCGGCGTGGTGGACGCCCCCTCCCTCCGCCTCATCCTCAACTACGTCTACAACGGGAGCATTGAGATCAACGAGGAGAACGTGCAGGGCCTGATGCTGGCCGTCAACATGTTCCAGATGAACAACCTCCGCGACGCCTGCGCCCACTTCCTGGAGCGCCACGTGACCATCTCCAACTGCGTGGGCATCTACTTCTTCGCCGTGACGCACGCCTGCGTCAAGCTGGAGGAGCTGGCCATCGAGATGATCTGCCAGACCTTCGCCGAGGTCTGCAAGGAGGAGGAGTTCCTGCAGCTCAGCAAGGACCGCCTGGTGGACCTGCTGATCCGCGACGACCTCAACGTGGCGGAGGAGGAGACAATCTACGAGGCGGCCATCGCCTGGGTCCGGGACGACCTGGAGAACCGGCGGGCCGACCTGTACGAGGTGCTGAGCCAGGTCCGCTTCGCTCTCGTCAGCCCGTACTACATCCACGACGTGGTGGAGAGAGACCGCCTCGTGGTGCACAACAAGTCCGTCCAGCAGCTGGTGGACGCCGCTCTGCAGTACCACGTGCTGAGGGATCGGAGGCAGGACCTGGACATGAGCAAGCTGAACACCAACACGAGGAAGGGCATGCCGGTCAAGGACATGTTCGTCTTCCTGACGCACCACACGGAGGCCATCCCCGAGACGTGGACCACGGACCTGTACCGCATCAAGCCCCTGCCAGACATGATCGAGAACGCCGAGTGCGTGGTGTCCGGGGAGAACAACATCTTCGTGGCCGGCCGCTCCCCGCAGGAGTTCACCGGGAGCCGCCGCTTCGCCCAGCGTCGCGGCGGACTGTTCCAGTACGACCACTTCGACAAGAAGTGGCTCCCGAGGGGCGCCATGAACACGCCGCGCAACTACTTCAGCATGGCCGTCCTGGACGGCATGATCTACGTGACGGGCGGCCTGAGCGGCGACGGGGTGCTGGACAGCGTCGAGTGCTACAACACCAACACCAACATCTGGCGCCAGGTCACCCCGATGCCGCAGGCCACCAAGAGCCACTGCCTGACGGCCGTGGCCGGCCGGCTGTACGCCATCGGCGGGGAGACCAACGACGCCATCCTGGACACGGTCCAGTGCTACAACCCGCGCTTCGACAACTGGACCTGCATGACGAGCATGACGCTGCCGCGCACCAACGCCGGCGTGGCCGTGCTCAACCGGGAGATCTACGTGCTGGGCGGCAGCGTGGCCCTGGGCGAGAGGCAGCCGGAGAACATGCTCAAGTCCGTGGAGATCTTCCACCCGGACCGCAACGAGTGGCGCTTCGGGCCCGAGCTGCCCGAGGGCAAGGTCAACTACTGCGCCACCACGCACAACGGCAAGCTGTACGTCTTCGGCGGCGACACCGGAGAGGAGACTACGGGCATCGTGCAGTGCAAGGTCTACCGCCTGGACATGGAGAACTTCGTGTGGGTGGAGGACAAGAGCGGCTGGCCCAACCTGCAGCCGCCCTTCTATTGCCTAATGGCTCGCCTGAATAAAGAAACGCTTAAAGCGTAGAATGCACCGGGGGAAAAACCCTATACACCTGAGCTGTTAAATAGGCCTTTCTTAATAATTATACAAACTGTATGCATCGAACTGAAAGCGAGGCTCTGGGTGCTAGATGTTCAAGATGAAACACTTCGCGGTTCCACTGTGCTCCTCGAACAAGAGAAATACCCCGCCAGAAATCAGCTTGCACCCATTTCCAAAGGATAGAACCCTGTGTGGGGAAAGTGTATTTCTACTTTTTGAACGACTTATTTTTGAAGTTAGGTTCGTCATGTTTATGAATGGAATCGTCGATGTTGAGTGCGTCGCGTGTTATTACGCGTAAAGTTCGTGCAGTAACGCGACACACTCAACATTGACGATTCAATTTACAACACGACGAATCTAACTTAAAAAATAAGTCGTTTAAGAGTAGAAATCTCCCTTGAAAAGTGGTCCCTCATCTCGCCTGATCTTCATAATCCACTTTTCCGCAGGGTTCTATCCTTTGGAAATACTAGATGGAAGCTGATTTCTGGCGGTGTATTTCTCTTATTTGAGTTGCACAGTGGAACTGCGCAGTGTTTCGCCTACAACTTAGAAATCTAGCGCCCATAGCCTCGCTTTCATTTCGATGCATACAATTTGCATGAATATTAAGAAAGCCCTATTAACACCTGATCCACAGCACCGCAGATATTACTGAATTTGAGCTTCTATTTTTGGAATGGCATTTTTTACTGATTCTCATACAGATCGCTACCAAACTGAATTACCGCTCTAATTAACTCTTCACGAGCTTAATGTTCATTATACTCTGCAATTTAAGAAAGAAATTATTAGAAGAATTTTTTTAATTGATATGCATAGCACGCTAATGTAAGGTATTGTCTACGTCACGACGTCAAATTGAGTTTTGTCTATTGATAGAGCGATTTAGAAACTACAAGGAGATTGTTGTCAACATTATAATTATTTCTTAATCTAATTAACATCTTAACCTATTTTAGGTCCCCCATCCCCAAATGCTATGTAGACAAAGCAGTACAGGGTTGGGGGTAAGGTACCGTATGCAGTAATTTCGAAACAGTTCTTATTTGTATCTTGATAATTCCTTAACACTTATCACCATCTGTACGTTCAATAACCCTGTACACGTGACACGCAGCTCAATCTACACGTCCAGTAAAATCCTTGTGCATTAATTTTACAAATTAAAAAGTACACATGATATCATAAAAAGTAGCTATTAATGTGCATTCGTATAAAGCTCCTACAATAAACTTTTATTAGCATGGATTAAATGACAAAAGCCTTCTGTATCCCTCATCAACCCCAAGTCTAAGGTCATTGTTTACAGAGTTTTGCGGTCAAAGTTAAGCTCAATAATCTTGGTTTTGAAGCCATTCTATCGTAGGCTGGAAACACCAAGTCACCGCACTGTTCTTGCTTAGAAGTCCAAAAAGAAAGCAAAGAAAGACGAATAAGTGGAAACACTATAACCGACGAAAAGAATTCTAAATGTGACCTGATATACTCGGGATTACCTTGAGAGAGGACTTTTGCCCTCGAAAAATCGAGAACCAAAAGCAATGATTTGTGGGCAGATTATTTTGAAGTCACTGTCAATCTTGATCTGATTGAGGTTTCATTACAGTTCTCTTGAAACTTTATATCTGAAGAAAGGCAGTGTGAAGGTAGCGAATTATAACTTGAATGGCCGAATTACGAGCACGACTGGCTAGTACGAAACAGTGCGCATGCGCGAATTGACGCAGCACGATGATCCTGTCAGGAGCACGCCCTCTACGTGCAGTCTCCTCCACGATGCATTAGTAGAGGTCAGTGGTCTCCACAGTGAAGGCGTTCGAAATGGCAACCCCATTTTCAGAACGCCAGGTCTGAGCAATGGATCTTTAGGTGATTGAAACAAGATCTTACATGTAAACAAAGCAACGTTGACGTCCTGAATGGATTCCTTTGCTGCCAGCTTATTATTCTTAAGATTATAATGTGACGAAATGCTAACCTGTGATCATGTTCCTCACTCCAGTTATCTTGGCGAAGAGCTCCTTTACAACCCTCTGTGAAGGACGCTTCTCCGCTGATTGGAGGTCGTTGGTGCGAACACATGGTTGGCAAAGTGCCAGCTTTTCCACATACCCAAGGTAGCCACGTGACTCGGTCTGATGTTTGACGTCACGGGATGACTATACCGCGGATAGGGTTTCCAGTTCCAAGGCGGCAGGCATATACAGGCGCGGAGTGATTTTAGTCAACACGAGACCCGACGGAACTATTTTATTTACGTAACGCGAGTGATACCGCAAATAGGATTGTTGATTTACCTAAAACCTACGCAGTTTAAAACTGGGAACACTCTCTCTTGCAGTGGTTCGGCACGGAATGCTTCCATCTTTCTTTCGAAAAGCTTACGGCGTCTACAAATTACGCCTTCGTTAGAGCCAAGCAATAGGAATATTATAACAGATTTGTACAAATCACTTTGTGAATACCGTAACTGCGGCAGCGGTCTTTATCGCAGGATCCAACCCTCGTGGCGTATTGGTCTGAAGTCCGTGGACTTTAATTCAATTTTTGGATGGACCAGACGAACTATTACGGCTTCAACTTTATGCCATACCAAGGATCACGTCTTTATTCAAATAGTAAAACAAAGAAGAAACAATTCCAACCTGAATTTAATGCACCATGGTCTAGCGCATTAAAATATTACCACATTATTTCAGAGAAGGGTGTGATGGTGTATATAACGTCCACTTTGTTGATTTCAACGAAGGAGATGTCATACCAAGATGGGCCGAATAAAGATTTCACCTATACCAAATAATTGCTTTGGTGAATCATTGCTAGACAGTCTCTTTTTCTATCCCGTTTTTAGTGGGTTGTTTTGTAGAACGAAACTCAGCACCAGGACACGCAAGTCACTTTGCGCGGATTTGGCAGCCTGGCTATTTCTTGCGACCCTTGTCAAGCGGTCGCGAACGGCGAGATCCAATTGTCGCCTCTCTGGTGACAGAATTGGCGGGAAAGAGCCGTCAGTTGCACGCTCCTGCCCTGATCTACCACGCCAAATGAACGCACGCATGCAAGGTCCCTGCTTATAGTAGATTCGTGATAGCAAGTACCGCACAGACCTAGTCAGTTAACGGCCTGCGTATTTTATTTTTACACCGCAGCCATGTTTTTTTTGCTGCATTCGTGCAAATAAGCGCTTGAAAAGAGACCACGTAATATTAATGCTGCGTGGCAAGATCAGCCAGTTGGGATTTCTTGCGGAGGGGCGGAATGTGACTAGCTGTTGTTGTAGTTGAAGTTTGACACAAACATGTAAGATGTCTTGTTAATGTTGCAAATCTCTAGCTGCTGTTGATAATATCCAGCCGCACTGGCTGATCTAGTAACGCAGGACTAGTAACGAATTTGCTCAGCCACAGCTAAAAACCCATGGCTATGGTGCAGAAAAATAATAATACGCAAACGGCCTGAACTGAGACCGCCATAACTTTGACCACCACATATCGACCCTTTGCCTGCTCACATCAGGTGACAGAATTCAATCAATAGAGGGGGTCATCAAACACCAACCTTTTGTCTCTCCACGTGATGAGGTGAATGAGTGCCAAGTACCGCACAGACCTAGTCAGTTAACGGCCTGCGTATTTTATTTTTACACCGCAGCCATGTTTTTTTTGCTGCATTCGTGCAAATAAGCGCTTGAAAAGAGACCACGTAATATTAATGCTGCGTGGCAAGATCAGCCAGTTGGGATTTCTTGCGGAGGGGCGGAATGTGACTAGCTGTTGTTGTAGTTGAAGTTTGACACAAACATGTAAGATGTCTTGTTAATGTTGCAAATCTCTAGCTGCTGTTGATAATATCCAGCCGCACTGGCTGATCTAGTAACGCAGGACTAGTAACGAATTTGCTCAGCCACAGCTAAAAACCCATGGCTATGGTGCAGAAAAATAATAATACGCAAACGGCCTGAACTGAGACCGCCATAACTTTGACCACCACATATCGACCCTTTGCCTGCTCACATCAGGTGACAGAATTCAATCAATAGAGGGGGTCATCAAACACCAACCTTTTGTCTCTCCACGTGATGAGGTGAATGAGTGCAATTGGTAGACAGGATTATCATTCACAGCTTCACTTTTTCTTCACATATAAGGTAAGTGAGTATATTAATATAATTATACCACACTAAAGGTTGGTATATGCCACACCTCACGACCTCAAGGTACTTTCACAATCAGTGCCGCGGAAAACGTAGGCTGGTTCCCGACCCCTACCTGGTCTCCAGACGTCTCACGTCCTCCTACATTTCGGAGGACGCGAGACGCCTGGAGACCATGTAGGGGATGGGAAACCAGCCTACGGAAAACTGAGGGTGTGAGTTATCAGCAGTAAATGGACGGTTGGTGGCGCTATATATGACACGTGACCAGCCTGCCAGGAGGTAATACGGCCCTTTACGAATCATGGATCAGGCACGAGCTCGGGATTCGTCTCCGTCTGACAAAACCTGAAATTACATGTTGTTACAAATTGGAAGGTTTGTTGGATCGATAGGTACAGAGAATTCACCAAGAAACTGTGGCCAAATGCTTGTTTCTCGATGCTTGTGACGGGTAAGATGAAAATGATGACCGAAGCCTAAGCCCGAGCTAAATTCTAACAAGCCGTTTCTCTGGTTATTGTCGTTCGCCTTACCGATCAGTTACCTTGCAGGGCTCACCACGGGAAGGTCGGCAAGTTTCAAGGCGTAGACTACAAGAAATGGCGGGCGTCTAGAATTAGGCGAGGGCGCCCCCACTGGGCCTCCCTTGCCAACTGCCCAGTCAAGTTAATAGTAAGCGAGCTCAAAGCACTCGGGGTTATCCACACACACACACAAACCGAATTTCTGGTGACATAAAATGAACCCCCTTGTCACTTTTGCTCCTTCGCCCCGTTGAATTTGACCCCCACCCCCTCCAACTTTGATTGTTTTTGGGTCGCGGTTAAGATTAGACATCCCAGTCCAAACAAGGTTATTTTATTGGGCAAAGAAGGGGCCCAAAGGGATTCATTTTTTATTGGCAGTTGTCAAAATAATCTCGCGCTTGTGTTCCCGCTTAACAGAGCCGAACTAATCCCGCGCCCGGTAGAGTAAACACAACTGGATGTTTTCGTAATCGTTACCATGGTAACATGTTTTCTCTGTCTTAAACACAAGGGGGTCATTACGCCTTTTAGTTTGATGATAATGTCAGGTTTTTCCTCTCCTCGATTTATAGGCCGGGAAATTTCTTTCAAAAAGACAAATACTTATAGCTTCCTGTTTTGATGCCAGGTACTTGAGAATCGGATTGCAGTACAGGTCTGCAGTGTGCTGTTCACTCATCACCGCATTGAAAGAAACACAAACATTGCTGACATTAGTGGAACAGACAGGAGTGATCGAGAGAAACCTGAAAAAAAACCCATAAAATTGGACCTCGAGACGATTCAAACCGTTTATGTCATTATTTTGTGTTTAATCTTATATAATTGATTCAAGTTTGTTTTTAATACCATTAATATGCAATTGTATAATAGCTTAGATGTCATGCGTAATCGGAAACGTTCGCTGAAAAAACCTACCATCAGAACATGTTAATGAGTTACCGGTAATAATTGACCCAAAATATACCAATCTGCCAAAAAATGAACGATTATGCGCGGGTTACAGAAGGTCCTGCTAAGATGGAAACGTCAATCCTATTTTTGTTTAGATTTAGGCCTATATCAACCTATTTTTAGGGAGTGGTTTGCCTCATAACGTGTTTTTTTTTCTCGATTGTTTTTGTTGAAAAAAAAAGAATTGGAGTTTTGAGTTGATTGACCAGTCATAACCCGCCTCCGGGTGCCACCTTTGATCTCGAGAAGAAAAAAAATAGACCCCGATCTGAGAGCCACGCCTCCATAAGGTAAGGATGAGACTGCGGGCTGTCTAGTCTAGGCCATCACCAGATTCTACGGCGTGCTGTCTGCTACACACGAGAGCTAAGCCACCGTCCGTCCCTCCTCTCTCCCCGGCCTCCTCCCCCTCATCTCCAACCCCCAATGCCCTCCGTCAGCTCCGCCCCCAGCCCTCGTCGCTGGGATGAGACCCCGGTGTTTGGACAGAATCACTGAAATAACAATTAATTGTGTCGATGGGGGGCCCCCAGAATTGATCTATGGTGGCTAGCGGTGGTCGGGGGTCCGCGGGAACGCAACTGAACCGTCGACTAACGACTTGAGACGCCCGGCTCATCGGCCAGTGCAACGGCTAGGCCTTATTATTTATTGTGTTACTCGTGGCTCGGTGAGCACCGAGCCCCGTGCTGTAAGCTCAGCGTTGCAGAGAAATATGAAGGGAAAGGATTTAAATCCATCGGAAGGCTTAAAGGGGCAAACGGGGTGTGCTGTCTGATGAGAGGTTTTGTTTTAAAGGTGCAAAAATGTGTGTGCAGCTCTCAATCAAATTATCATACATATCAAGGTGTTCCTCGGCTCTTGCCGACCTGGTCCCCCAGTTAGGACCCAGGCTATCTACCTCCTCTCACCCACACACTCTATCTATCCCAAGGAGAGGTACATGTATGGGAACGGCTTCTTCCCTCGTTCTGCCCTCCACCTGGAATTCCCTTCCTGGTTCTTGCTTTCCCCCTGCCTATAATTTTGCCCTTTTAGAAAGGAATGTTTATTCCTATCTCCAACCTTCCCGAGTCCCTCTCTATCTCCTTCTTTCTCTAGCCCTTAACCTTGAGTGGATTTTCAGCCTTGTTTTGGGCGATTTTGCATAAAAAAATACACACTCAATGGACAACAAATTCTTCATTTTGTCGATTTAATCCAAACTCCAAAAACCCGAGGGCCCGGCGTTTCGATCCTAGCAGGATCGTTCTCAAAGGCAGAGCCTTATTATAATATCTCCCACCAACTCAGCCTTGCATTCGATTATAGGAGTCTTCGAAGTCCGAGTCCAAGTCCGACTCACACAGAGCGAGTCCGAGTCAGCGTTGGACTTTGGATTCTGTTTGGGAAACACTCTCCCCGAATTTCTTGAAAATCGACCACTAGGGGCCTACATAGGGGGCCTACCGGTAGTCCTTTACAAAAATAGACCCACAGTAAAGTACAGTAGACAGTCTATCAAATAGAATAGTGGGGTAAACCGTTTAGAGAGAATAATTTCATCAACCAATGTATGTAGGCCCATCCAATAAATGAGTCTGTAGAGTAATGCCGTTAGCTGGCGATAGGAGTCTGTTCCATAGCGTGCACGAGTTTCGCACGTTTTACCGTATTATTCCATCAAGTCAAAAGTCATTGAAGGTGAGTATGGCATGTAACGTTATCTTATAGTTTCACTACGATTTTTCGCAATTCATTCATTTCATTAACTTACCTGAAAGTTGCAAGAATGAGTCGAAGAGAATATGGCTTTACATGGGAGAGCTTCAAAGATTGTTTATGGTTTTTTTTTTTAGAGGGGTGTTAAAACCCTTTGCACGCCATCTATGCCTCTCCGTCGGTAAAAAGATCTCGCTGGATTTCTCAAACCTTTTTGGACAATCGTGAACATAACATGAATAGCGGAGGCTCGGACCAAAATTTACAATGGTTTATTTGAACAATATAAACTCTTTCTAAGAATTGGGAATAAAACAGCTCTCAAGAAATAGCAACTTAGCATAATCTCAACGAAACAACCGTGGCGATGGGATTATTCGTCTCGAAACACGGCTACGCCACCGTGGATAAAAAGTGCGCCCTCAACGATTGAACTTCAACTATTTTTAGCGTGCCTATAAGCATGGCCTAACAAAGTGCACATTCTGAATAATTTTGATAAGAAATAATCACGTCATTTCGTTCCAAGAACAAAACACAAAACGCTATACTCTCTTTGGAAAACATAGGGTGCTTTAAATTTCGGTAAAGGCTACTGTTAATATATATAAAGCTTTAATTAGTAATCTTAATTTAGTCGGGGGACTTGTCAAGTCTATTTTTTGCACGCGAGGTTGATTTTTTTCTACTCGGCGCGGCGGGGGCCAGACGCTGCCCGTGCGTGGAATGGTGGAGGAGTGAGCCCGCCTATCAGACTAATCCCGTGGGTCGCGCCATGCGCACGAGAGCGATCGCGTTACGGTCCTTGCGTTGCACGGACGGACAGACTGGCACGCGTGCTGACGGAATTTCGACCGAAACAAGCCTCGGAAAGGTGGGTAAATACAGGTGTTTCCTTAATTGATCCGCACCGGCCACACGTGCTAACCCGTCGCCCGTCTGACTATCGTCATCGCGGGCCACCTGATCGAGAAATTCGTCCAAATCACGCCCGATAATCGGTCCGGGGGTTTGTGGGCTTTTGTGTCTAACCCCATCCATGCCCGCGGCAACTCAACCGACCATTTCCATTTTGGTTTTTTCTCTCTCTTCAGTTTAACAATTTCACTCGTGTTGCTTTTTGAAGCTTTTCTAATTCTAAGACCCCCACACCCGATCTGAAGCTGGCAATAGACCTTAGAATACTGGCGTGGTTCTGTCAGGCATCTGTAGTTACTGACTGGCTGGATTTTGTTCTCCTAGTGCATGGAAATTAATGGCGACAAATCTGTGTTGTGTCCACCGTTTCCAATGCCATGTGTCTCGTGCTAGGATTTATCACGCTAGCTTTGCAAAGGAATGCCTTCATTGTGTTTGTACTACTACTAGGGAACGTTAGCGGCCATTGTGATCGCACATGTAATGTGAATTTTTTTTAAACATTCGTCAAACCCACACAACCTAACCGATGTGGGTATTTTTTGTAGATTAACACTCCCTGTACCTCAACTGCTCATAATACTATTAATTTCAATTGATATGGTAATAAAAGTATACTAAATCTGAACAAAAAGAGTTGATTCTCTATTCCTAGAGAGGTCTGTTTTGGTCCCTGCACTTTCTAAAAGCAAACATTATTCATCCATACTTATCACAAAGGTCGATCTGAATAGTGAATGGTTTGTGGCATGTCATGAATGTGAACAACTTGTTAGGTTTGATTGACGATTTGACGTTAACACAATCATTGAATCAGTGCAAAAAAGGTTCGCATTTTACAGGTGTCCCAAATATTACTGTACTAGTCAAAACTGATTTACAAAGTTGAAAACTGCTTACTGACTACATTGTAAATTGACCTTGAGAATGGTCATGCTAGGATCATATTCATAATCATAGCATCAACTTCCAGCCCTCAACATTTTTCATATACGGTACACCTACATGTACTTAAAACTGTGGATAAATTTCAATAAAACACTTAAAAAAATTCTTTTGCTGTGTCGCTGTAATAATTCTGTACATTCATAACACAGTTGAACACATTTTTTTCTTTTCCTAACTGACATAAACTGTTTGCTCGTGTGATAGTTTAAACACTTTCTCCTTTCAAGTTAATTCTGAACAGAATGGCAGCCGTTGAGTTTCACTTGCAATCAACGTAATTTTCGAGAGAAATGATTGCTGTTGAATCTTTGCCATGTTGCATTAACAAAATGACAAGCAGTTGTTTAGCTGTGAATGTCCGTGTGCCATGTACATGTAAGTTCCACATTCCAGGCATTAAGGTCCGCATGATTGTCTTCCCCGTCTCCGATCAGCCCAGGCCTTGTAAAACCTGAAAACCAGAAAACGGTTCTTCCAGTTTCGAGATTCGTTAGAAATGGTTGTTCTCATAATTTAGTGGGCCTGACGTTTTGATCCTAGCAGGACCTTTCTCAAAGGTAGAGTGACAAGGACAAAACAGATACATGTACACCAAGGAAGGGGGAAGAGACTGAATAGGACACGGATGAGAAATGGTTGTTAGAATATTGTTTTGGACGAGCCCTGTCATTCTGCTTTTCTTTTTAAAAAAAAGTGCTTGGTCATCAGATGTATTGGATGGTAATTTAATACATGTACATGTACAAAGAAAGTTCCTTCTTTAGAAGAACAAATAATAGGGTAATTAATATATCTGTGTCAACATTATATTTATTATTTTGATGTCGTCTGCTTTTGGAAATTTTCAAATCTAATGCGAGGACTGTTCTGGGCAAATATTGACATCACTCAAAAAAATCTATACAATTGTTTTTTGTTTTGTTTCTGTAATATTGAAGCTAGCTACATGTACATGAGCAGGTTTCAGTTTGATAATAAGGTAGTCATTGATTTTCAGGCCACATTTCTTGACAGTTTCAAGGTGAATGCGTTCTGTTTTAACTCGGCAAAATTTGACGTCACTCCAAGTCCAAAACGTACATGTACATGTACACATGTACTTTACATTTACATTGGTTTTTCGTTTCTGTATTGAAGCTTGAGCAGGTTTCAGTTTGATAATAAGGTAGTCATTGATTTCGGGCCATATTCCTTGACAGTTTCAAGGTGGATGCGTTCTGTTTTAACTGGGCAAAATTTGACGTCACCCCCAAAACGCACATGTACTCATGTACATTGGTTTTTCGTTTCTGCATTGAAGTTGTACATGAGCAGGTTTTCGTTTGATAATAAGGTAGTCATTGATTTCAGGCCATATTCCTTGACAGTTTCAAGGTGAATGCTTATGTACGGGTACATTATGTTAGAGGTTTGTTGGTTCTGTGCATGTGAATGGATGGATGATCATGAAAGGGTGCAGCATCCTTGTCCTTGAATCTAATCATCTCAATCTGCTGGCTTAAGGGAACATTGTATGTGAGGGTTTTTTTTTTAGTGGGGGGATTCTTTCTTTTATTGATCTTTTATCAGTGTCTTGCCGTTTCTTTCGTCGCTTCGTGGGGTGCGGGTACAACGCCGCATTTAATGAAGAGGTGAAAAATGCCCTCAATCGCACGCTTTGTAGGCATGGAGGCGTTGCGGCCGACAGGCTGGAGTGCCGCGCACCATGCGGGGGAACCGATGATGGGGAACTGGTACCCTGCTGCTATGCAAGGGCCCCGCATCTGTCGCAAAGTGCGGCTTGAATGTAGCTAGGCTAGGCCTTCCCATCAGGAATGGTCTGTTAGAAATAATTACCATCCTGAAAGAAACATGGTGCAACCATTCTCGTAAAATTGAGGCAGTGTGGTAAATACGTGCAAGTCAGTTTTAATTTTAAGTAATTTATAAGTGGCCAGCCAGGCCAGTAGGCCACTAGACATAAGTTTTCACTGGCCTGTCATTTATTCACCTGGCCAACATTCTGCAGCCGGTCACTCGTCATTCTGATTTATACAGACGGCAGAAATTTGCCAGACTGTGCAGTATGCACATGTACATGTACATAGACTAAAATCAGAAGACGAGATTTTGTTTCTGATTTTAACAAACAAATTCTTGAAATTTTGAATTGAATGTTGCTCTATGGGTCGTTGAACATTTTCTGGAATGGTCGCAGGTGAAAGGCATCATTGATTTTTGAAACAAGATCCATGTACATCGTGTACATGTTGCTTTACTGCAAGAAGTGGGGCTCAGATTTGCTTTTTGGTTTTTCTTGGGGTGAGTTTTGGACGGCCTTCAACTGGCCCCAGACAATTTCCAACTGGCAATTGGCCAGCGGGCCACTGACTCTATTTCAACTGTGTAAACTGTGCAGGATCAGTACAGTGCCCACCTCCCATATGCAGGTAATATATAAACAGCTCCTTATTGCAGATGCATGACTTGCATTAGACTAACTATTGTCCCCAAAGGGACCTTTTCTCTCAACACGATTCAGGCGTGGGCTATCCCTTTTTTATGAGTTCTTATTTCTTGTCTCTGTTTTGGGCTGAGTCAGTGTGATCATGTGAGACTTGTGTGCCAAATAAAAACAAAGCATTATTAAAACGGTGTTAGTGTTTGTTATTAAGGTGTGTACAGTTACCGTTTACATGTACTGTACAACAACGCCTTCGTTTTTCTCAGATGCATAATTTCATATTGTGTATAACATCTACATAGTAGGCCTATAATATGCATGTTGTTGGGCTGGTTTTCGGTTGTAACTTTATATAATGAAAAACTGCAGTTAAAAAACCCCCAAAATGAACAAGCCTTTCTGAAAAACAAATATTGCTTGATAGTAAATGATACTGTAACTGAGTGTAAGCTGTTTTTTTCCTTCAGCACTTGCGCGCTCAATCCACTCATATACTTTAGTGTTGCTGCCATACTTTTTGAAAAGTAAATTGGTCATACTCATAATCAGTTGCTGCATCACAGAGACGTATCCATTTAAATTTTCTGTCTAAATTCTACTGTCGAGCCACGCTCGCTCGTTTTACACGTACATCATGCATAATGTACATGTGCTTGTTCTACATGTACATGTACATGTATGTGTATTGTAGATGTACAGTACATGTGTACATGTGTGTACATGTACACTATACACGTGTATTTAACTGTACAATGTACATGTGTACATTGTAGAGTATAATTATGTGCATACCCATACAGTGTAGGCAAAATACAGTAGTACTCCTGACACATACATTGTACATGTATACATTTACATGTATTGTACCAATACATGTTCCAGTGCTGTTCAACTTCCAGTGCTATACATGTACATGTACAGTGTACATGTGTACTTGTCTACTTGAGGACATGTATTGTAAATATTTTGTTACACATGCTACATGTGCAATAACAATGTGTACACTTCATTTTGTGTACATGTTATACATGTTGTACATGTACATGTACTGTATATATGTTCAGTACATGTAGTGTACATGTGCATGTGTACATAATTATGTAGATGTACAAATGTACCATACACTGTATGTTGTACATGTACATGTATGTAAATGCATTGTACAGTACAGTACAGTGAGTGCTAAGCCTTTGTCCACAGTTGGCCTGTCTGGGAGACCCACACAGGAACCCACATTATAAAAAATGCCTTTCCACACTCCATTGTCCTGGCCTCAATGTGGGCAACACCTCCCATCAACAATGGTCATTGTGTGACCCCCTACCCCCTCCTAACCCCCTAACCCCTTCCCTTTGGACCCCCAAGGCAGTGGCCTGGTACCCATGGACAGTTTGTACATGGGTACTGTACCCCTGTACTCCTGCTTCCCTGGTCCCATACCCCAGTCCGAGTGCATTGTGAAGTCCCCTTATTGGGGACTGGTACCCCACTACAGATCAATACCCTATTTAACTTTCAAGGAGGGGGGGGGGCGTCTAAATTGGGTCCCCATGGGCCAACACAGATGCACCTCTTGGGCATTGAGAATGAGAAGATCTATAAAAAGGATAAAGACTTTGGGTGGGGAAAAAACAAAGAAAATGGTCTTGGAAAATATGGTGAATAAACATGAGGATGACTTGTGGCATCCACGTACATGAACAGCACTCTGCATGAGTTTGAGTTGTTGACCCTTTTTTTGCTTTTGTTTTGATTAAAGCGGCCATAAATAACTCATCATGGGGAGAAAAAAACGGTGCATTGAAGCCTTCATGGCTATAAATAATACATGTATGTATGTGGCTGTGTGTCTGTAGGGATTTCCCATAGATTGAGGGTATTTCCTGCCATCTAGTACTAGTAATAGTAGAGTTATCCACATGTGACCCACATTCACATGTACAGTGAAAGTTCTTAAAGTTAAAGTGACATTAAAACAAGCCATGGTTCTGGAACATGTTACAGTAGGTGCATAATGACACGTACACATACATGTGTAGCTTACATGTTCTGTACAAATTCTGTACGTGTTCACTGTACGTATAAATGTACATACAGTATGCACATGTACATGTACACTGTATAATGTGCTGTATGTACATGTACATTGTGCTTCACAATCACACACTGAACTTACAGTACACATGTTCATGTATCATACATTCAGCTCTAATTAATCCATGGCTAATGTGTTTTAGAGTACACAGTATTAAGTACACATTCGGTAATGTATACTGTGTACATGTACAGTTTGTACATGTACAGTACGTGTTCACATTGGCAAGAGTCGGTCTGTCAAATGTCAATAGCAACTTTGTCAAATTTCACCAGCATACTTAATGCTAAGACATCTCACATATGAATTACCATGCATGTCAATGTTGAGCTTTGGCTTAAAAACTGACTTAGTGAAAGAGAAAGAAGTAAAGAAAGAGAGAAGTTATTTGATGCTCATTGATAGTGATTATATGTAAGACAGGGTACCAAGCCACATATGTACACCTGTACTAGAGTGTACATGTTGGGACTCTGTGCAGTAGAGGTGCATGTGTTAGGTGTATGGAAGTGTTGAGCATGACCCACTTCATGAATTGATCACAGGGTGCAAGCAATGCGCACCTGCCTACAGCAGTGCCGGTATTCATGGCGCCACTAGGCTTGCTGCAGATTTCATGTGTGCAGCGGCCTAGTTTCTGCGCAATCCGTGTATCAAATCATCGGGTGTGTGGCCCAACTTTTATTCCCTCGCACCCTCCTCCAAAAATGGAATAAAAAAAAAAAAATTGTTGTGGAAAGTGGAAACCCCTTGCTTGTTGGTGTTGTCTTGTGGCTGCAGGTGTTGCATGGTTGTATTGTTGGGCTTTCCTGTAGTGGTAAGCGGCAATTTGAGTTCAAGTTTGTTGTGTGTGTGTGTGTGTGTTTGTGGGTGGGGGGGGGGTGCCTATGTAGTGACTTGTAGGCTAGCAGGTGTTCCGGCCTTCCCATACCTGCCACAGTCCACAGGGTGGGGAGTGAGATCAGTACAGTAGATCTGCAGGTTTAAGAAAAAAATTCAATTCAATTATTAAGCCTACCTTATTGTCCCATCATGGAAATTCAGAGAATTATTATTATTATTTTTTTTTGGGGGGACATTTTGAATTATCTGAATGCAGATAAAAAACGTAACTGCTAAAAAGTATGAGAAAGTAAAATATTATAAATGAGCAAAGATAATTGACTATTTTGGAAGGCCAGGCATCCCCTCTGGCCTCTGGCAAAGGGCTGGCAGCTTGAATAGATCATGCGCAGATGTGGTTTTGAATTTTGCCCAAGTTCATTGAATGTACGTGGTTGGTTGTACAGGTACATGTATTTTTTTCCAGCCGACAATCGGGCAAAAGTTCTGAGCATACGTGGCGACATTGAATTGTACGTTGAAATCAGTTACGTTAATTACATGTATATTCTCACCGACGCAAAAATCATAAATTTTATCTGTCATCCGCAGGTGCAAAAGTTTAGGGCCTACTTAACACTGCACAGTGTACATGTGCATGCGTAAACATTCGTAGGCTGGTCTACCGTAAATTGCACATTCGGGTACATGTACGTTATCTGCATATTGTTAATGCAGTGGACGGAAATTGAGGTATTACTTACACTGCGTGGGCATTAGTGTGGGCATATGTGTACATGTGCATGCACTTTCCTGGTTCGAGCATCCAGCTGCCTTCAACCCCCCTCTCATCCCCCTCATCCTTCAAAATGTCACTTTGCATGCACGACTCCCGTCTGACTAATAAGACGGACTCCTGTCCCGTTAAGGCTTGAATTTTATATTTCTCCACTCTCATGCACAGTGCAATGCACGTGTTACCGGTAGCGGTACTCACTACTCGTCCGATCCTGACTTTATGCTTCTGTCTACGACATGGAGACATCTTCGATTCTTGAAGTTGCCAGAGGAATTTGTTCGTTTGCCCCGAGAAAAGCCCTTCCCAAACGAAAAAGAGAGCCACCTTTGAACAGTTTGGGCATGAATGACGTTTTGAGCCTTGAATGACCTTTCACGAAGTGGTACATGTGTGGAACAAACAGTCCTGCTGGGAACTGAATGTCTGGCTTTTGAACATTTTTGAGCCTGTAAACTTCAGGTTATTATTGTTAGTACTTAGTTAGCAGTTTGCACCATTTGTACACTACTTTAGGAATGTCTTTAGTGGACTTCAAATCGTAGCTGAGGGGTGTAGTTAAACACTTCAAATACAGTGTCTGGAAAATGAACTGTCAAATTTCATGGCAGTAACCTCTTTGAGATGAAAATACCGACATTGTACCAGATTAAGAATGTGGGCATGAAAAAAGGCTTTGGATTGGGAGGATTGAGTCCAACTGTCACTGATGCCTTGGAAGTCCTCGTACGGCTGCACCGTGCGCTGGTTTTAAATGACTCACAGAAGCAACACAGAACCTTTAAGGGCCATCACTTAACTGACATCTCCTTGGATTGAGGTGCCACCAATCACATCTGCCTCATAAATACATGCACACGTATGCAGGTACAGACATTGTATACCGGTACATGTACAGTGTGCAAGCACCGTGTCGTCCACTCGGTGCCCCGAAATAAATGCATGTATGGACTATGGAGTAATAGTATGTCAAAGATAAATGAATAAGGACCTAGTTTTGAAGTGACGATTGAGAGTATGAGTGGGCAATTGAGACGGTTTTATTTTATTTTCATGTTTGTGTGTACAAATTTTGATTATAAATGTAAATAAATGTGAATGAATGATTGAATGTAATTTGACAGTGGGTGTTTGAGCATGAAGACTTGAGTAATTTTCCCGGATTTCCAGAAATGGCGTGATTTTTTTCTTCGGATTTAAGGAAATGGTGTGAATATTTTTAGAATTTTTTGTCAGACTGATATCTCAAAGTCCTTCAGCAGTTTTCTCTGTTAAAACCATAGAAACTGAAGGGTGTTTGCACACCTACCGTAAATCTCGCAACTCCATCTCTCTGTCGCGTAAGCGCTCAGTCGCAGTCGCACAATTTATTGGCCTACGGTGATTTTCATGAAATGACTTTGTCGGTCACTTTCATCCCTGGATGATGCACCAAAAGTACGCTATTTGCGAAGTCCAAGAATCGCTTCCATCCTTTATCAAAAGACATGAAAGAAGGAGTTGGCTTGCGGTGACACCATGCCAAGTTTCTCTTTGTGAGTATGTGTGGTTCTGAAAAGAACCGGAGAAACACTGGTTCTCTTGCTACTCTTTTTCAAACATGTATAGAGGGCGGCATTTGTAAAAATGGAGCAATTGTTGAAGATTCACCGAATTTCCTCTTTTCTCGAAATGGCAGATTTTTGAGTGCCGAAATTGCACGGAATGTGTGATACCATTACAAAATTCCCAGAAATTATATTAGGAAGTAATTTTCTCAAATTTGGAATGTCCGGAAATTGGTCGCTTTGCAAATGGTGTGTCCTCCCTTTAAAAAGCATTTTCGCTGATGAACGCACAGGTGCTCGCCTTTGAATTACGGCGGGATCTGAATCGGGGTTTGCTCAGCATTTCATAAGGGGACATTTGGACGGTGGAGCGTGGCACTTAATGAGTCGCGGATAAGGCTCACTGCGCTCGAGCCAGACAACAATGACAAACGTTCGTTCGTCCTCCCTCCACCTCACCCCTGTAATCCCCTCGCAGTGCTTTCCCAAACTTATTACCCCCGGCGTTGGAACGCAAGTGCCACAATCCCGATTCTAACTAGTCTAACTTAGGTGCGGACTTACGGCCTCTCGGGGGGTTTAGATTTTCATCCCTGGGCCGCCGTCCCAAGATGTTTTGAAAACCCAATTATGACTGCTTCCCGAAATGCGGGCTAACCCGCTAATCTGCTCGGATATTAAGTAGGATTTGCGCGACAGTGCGTCTGTTTTAGCCAGCGTGGCTGCACTTCTCAACCTCTCTCAAATGTCTGTGTATTGCGCAAATCGCTAACTGTCCAATGTCGATGAGGTAGAGGGGGAATATTTCGTAAGTTTGTAGTCGTCGTATCAATCAACTTGGCTCATCCGAGATTGCCTACTGGAATTTTAAAGAGCTTGCTGTCAATGCTGCGTTTGAAAAAAAAAACCCACTTACTGTAACTTTAATGTTCATCTGCTTGACATTTTTGTTTTACTAAGCATTTGTACTAGTACTAGTAGTAGTAGTATACACATGTATGTATTTCTTGCATGCACTGTACATGTACAGTGTACATGTACATAATTATGTGGTGTAGTAGTTCAGTTGTGCAATTGTTACTTGCAGAATACAGTACATGTACGGTAGGGAACTCATTCAGTTAAATATTCAATATAATATACTCCACAGATTGTATCAGAAGCATAATGAACGTACATGTACATGTACATGTACATTGTACAGTGTACATGTACGGTAAGTGTTCACTCAGCATTTGCATGTCCATGTCCATTTACATTGATGATGTACAGTTACAGTGCGGCCGTGGATATGGACATGGGTTTATGTATGGAAATTATTATTGCTTCTGTTGAAGGCTGTTCCGAGATTTAATTACACTGCGCTATACTCGGCATGCACTACGTGTACGTGTGCGTGTGCAGTGTATGTGGCGGTGCACGAACGTGGACATGAAGTGAATGATTTTAATTCAGCCATTCAGTGCAGATTGAATTGCCTGCTACTGTACACACATACATGTACGACTACAATGTGTCTGTAATAGCGATGTACAATAAGTGCATACATGTACAATGTACGTGTACATGTACATGCACATGTACAGTATCTATTAATCCACACAGCAGGACAAAAGTATGGTACTGTACATGTACATGTATACAAACATTGTACAATTTACATGTACACTGTACAATTGTACTGAGCACATTCTGAGCTCATTCTGCTGTACATGTACATGTACATGTACAGTACATGTACGGGTACGTAATGTACTGAGTATATTTGTACACCGGTAATATTTGTATTTAATAAAAATCAAATGTACGTGTAGTGTACATGTGACGTGTATAACTGTGTATGGTAAATTGTTCAGACGTTTTAGAGGCTTGTCAGTTGTCACTGTCAGATGAGCATACAGTACAATAAATGGAACTTGTCTCTTTCTGCAAGGCAAAATCTGTTTGACATTGCAATGTGTATTGCTCTTGGGTGTTTTTGCACTGCCCTCTCAAAGTGATAATAAGATTTGCGGCAAACATTGACCCGGTGAAGGTTTCCATCCGTGCACTAGTCTTAGGGACGTTACTAATTGAGAAGAAATGGGGACATGATTTGTGATCAAAGGAATCGCAGACATTTGATTTCCCAAATTAAACTCAGTTTCAAGATGGAAGATCACCAAAATAATTAATTCACTTAAGTACTGTTACTACTGTACATGTACACAACTACATGTACACATGTACAGTACTGTACATATATGGGTGTACATGTATGTGTACAGTATTGTCAGGGATGTAAAACTTCAGGGAAATTGCATGATTTTTGTTCAGATTTTTTATTAAAAAAAAAAATATTATGTCAAACTGGTATCTCAAACTGCTCAATTTTATCTGTTAAAACCCTAAAAATTGAAGGGCACCTGCACCCCTGCCTTGAATCTCACAATCGCATCTCTCGGTTGCTCGCAGTCGCACAATTTATTGGCCTTCGGTAATTTTCAGGAAATGACTCTATCAGTCACTTACAAACCTGTAATGTTTCTTACTAAGTAAACCTGAGTAAATGACCAAAATTATTCAGAAATTTGGAGGGCCTGATGCTTTGAAACTAGCTGGACCGTTCTGTCTTAAGAATGAAAAGACCAGCAGCCGATTTCAAGAAAAGTTGCTGAAGTTACGTAAGCAACGTACAAATGTTGCGTAAGTCTTGCGAGACAATGGGCCTTGTGCACTATTCAGAAAAGTCAGTGCAATGTTGCGTAAGTTACGCAACAAAATGTTGCGTTCGCAACATTTGAAGTTTTGTGAAATCGGCTTCAGGCCCTCCGAATAGTTCTTTGGAGTGAAGCACAGATGAGTTGCCTTGCCCTTGCATATATCTGTAAGTGTTTGCACAAACTCAATCCCCCTTTCCCAACCCGAGAGAAATGCCACTTGCATGATTGAGTTTCTCACCGTAAAAAATACCGACACACACGGCACTCGTGTACTCCCCCCCTCTCCCTCTCCCTCTCCCTCTCCCTCTCCCCTCCCCCTCCCCTCCCCCTCCCCTCCCCCTCCCCTCCCCCTCCCCTCCCTCCTTAGAATGTCAGAATGCAGCACACACGTGCCTCTCCTCTTGGAAAACCTCTCACCCGTGACAGTCGTCAAGATTAACTCGTAAATCCTTATTGGCTCAAAGAAAGCCCACTGTAACAAACAAGACCCCCGGATCTCCCTCCCCCCTGCAGCAGCAGCAGCAGCAGCCAACCAGACCGTGATTTTGGTTCTTCTCATCTTCTTACAGCCAAGGTGGAGCAGACTGCACAGCCAGTCCATTTATTATTGATATAGAAACAACAGGAGAAGCGTCGGGAGGGGAGCTGTGAGCGTTTGTGCCGATTAATTTTCTCCGAGCTGCTGGGCCATCCCAGCTGCTGCTTTGCGCATTAATTTATGCCCGGCTCAGTTTAATTGTATTTTGCACTCACACGGGGAAGGGAGGGGGGGGGGGGGTGCAGCGTTCATTGATTTCTCAAATTAATCCATGGTATTGACGGAGGAAGGGTCCCAACTGCCTGGTCGGGCAAATCTCCTCACACACTGATTTAACTCACTCTCTCTCTTTCTCTCTCTCTCTCCAATCCCCTTCTCTCTGTTTCCTTCCCCTTTCCCCCTTCTCTCTCTCTATTGCTTTGCTTTATCTCTCCTCTACTCACCCCCCTCTCTCTTTCTCTCTCCTCTGCCTCTCCATCTCCCGGTTTCTCTCTCTCTCCCCTCTCCCCCTCTCTCTCCCTCTCTTTCCCTCCCTTTCTCTCTCCTCCCCCTCTCCCTTTCTCTCTCTCTCTCTCTCTCTCTCTCTCTCTCTCTCTCCCTCTCTCTCTCTCTCTCTCCCTCCCTCCCTCCCTCCCTCTCTCTTTCTGTCCATCTCTCTCTCTTTCTCTCTCCCCTTCTTTCCCTCCCTCTCTCTCTACCCCCTCTGTCTCTCTCTCTCCCTCCCTCCCTCTCCCCCTCTCCCCCTCCCTCTCTCTTTCTGTCCATCTCTCTCTTTCTCTCTCCCCCCTCTTTCCCTCCCTCTCTCTCTACCCCTTCTCTGTCTCTCCCTCCCTCTCCCCCTCTCCCCCTCTTTCCCTCCCCTCTCTCTCTCCCTCCCTCTCTCCCACCCTCTCCCCCCCACCCTCTTTCCCTCCCTCTCTCTTTCTTTCTCTCTCCCTCTCTCTTTCTCTCCTTTTCTCTCTTTCCCCCTCTTTCTCTCCCTTTATCTGCCTCTCTTTCCCTCTGTCTCTTTCTCTTCCCCTCTCTCTTTCTCTCTCCTTACTCTTTCTCTCTATCCACCTCTCTCTTTCTCTTTCTTCTCTCTCTCTCGCTCTCTTCTCCCTCTACTCCCCTCTCTCCCTATTCCTCTCTCTCACACACAGTCTGCCAACGGAATCTGATCTCTTGTGAGCAAAGCATAGATAATTTTTTCTCCCCCTTGCCATCTTTGTCTCAGGGCATTCTGCAGGAGTAGCTTGCTCTGGATTGATAGACTAGATGGCGATGTACAGCAGTTAAAGGGATAACACAACATTGATTGAGGTCAAAGAATAGCATCCATAATCCATACATGTACGTTGTCTGATCCAACATATGCATAAAATAGCACACCTGTGAAAATTTCAGCTCAATCCGCCAACCGAGTCTCGAGAAAATCGTGAAAAACCGCTTCATTTGTTTTGCGAAAATACAGCATTCAACGTCGTACTGTTCCGAAAAATAGTTTAGATCTCGGTGAGACGAAACCCACAAGTTACGCAAAAACTGTTATACGTATACATGTACAGTACATGTATGTGGATTAGTTTTTCCTTTTTTTAAAAGAGGGAAGGAAGGTAAAGAGAGGGGACGACAATGAGATGAAAATGGGTTAAATGGTTGAGGAGATGTACAGTATTTACTATACATACAATACATGTACATGTACGTGTATTGTACATACACATACATGTATTGTACATGTACTGTACATGTACATGTACATGTGTATAGTGTCATACATAATTACATGTATCCCAGACTTCCGGTTATACAATGTATATGTAGTGCAGATAGGGAAAATAAATCAAATGCGAATGAAATTTAATGAATATTCCAGGAAAGGTCTTTGCTCCTTGGACTTCACTTTGTATACATGTAGACCATGATACACGCACATTTGCATAAATTTGTACATGTACATGTATATCACATGTACTACATGTACACACACAGTACACGTACACGTACATGTAGCTGTGTGCATAATCACAGTGAAAGCAAATTCACTGCATTCAAAAGAAATGCCAGGCATTGCGCACTAAGGCTGTTGTCGACAAGGCTTTTGTCGACATTGTCGCGACAAAGAAAATATTCCGACATGTCGACAAGGTTTTTCGGTTGTCGCGACAAAAACAATAAAATACATTAGCCTACCTCTAGTCATAATGGCCAATCTCTGAAAAGAAGGGAATAAAAAGGGAACAAAAGATCCTAAAATTGTGTGCTGAGCATTTCATTTTTGCTTATCCACGCCGCAAAATAATAGTTACTAAATATGTTGGAAGTTGGAAGGGATCGCGACGCGACCAAAGAAAATCGTTCACCGAACGCATTTTGCCATTACGGTGTACAGTATAATACTGTCACTACTGTATAGCGCACGTTTCTATGGCCGGTCGTCAGCAGTACAGTAGCTGGTATACGTTGCTGCATCGCATGCATTTAATACACGTGCGTACGGGATACCAGTGCAATGCAGAGATCGGGAAAGATCGTGGACGTCCGAGGGAAGGATCGAGAAATGAGATCGCACGTGCGTCGCGGTCGGTTCCTAGCTGAAAGTAGCTGAATGTTTGGGCCCAAAATCCCGGCGGCCGCGGATTTTATTTCGTTGAAAAACGGACCGGAAGTACATTATGTACATCGGAAAAAGGCCTCCTTTGCCGCATACGTTCTAGGTTTGTCTGAATGTATGGATGAATACGCGGCCTCCTCCGTTTTTGGGCCCAATACGCAGCTGGTTTTTGGGTGCCCCTTTAGCTAGGTGCGGACGGTGACGTCTTTTCTTTTCATCGAAACTATCTGGTTCTCCAACTTCCATGTACACGTACATGTGTACATAGCCAATAGGAAAACAACTGCAGCCGCTGTGGAGCGAATTCATAAATATTCATTATTACTTGTAGTGATAACGCACGCATCGCCGATGGATGACGTCATGAATAAACAATGAGCAATCGCTTTTTTATGATTTTTTAAGGAAATTACGACTGTAACACCCAATATCGGCACAAAAATTATTTTGTTGTGTATAATCTTAAATACGAAAGCCATTAAAATATGAAATTTTATTGAAATTAAGATTTTCCATGAAAACTAATTTCACAAGTTCACAACTATGGCGGTTTGACATGCCCCATTCGTTTATTACCTAAAAAAATTCCTACATTGTGACTACAGATTTTTGACTAAATCGAGTCTCTGTCGCGACAATGTCGACAGTCGGCATAAAATTCTCGCGACATGTCGACAAGAATTTTTTCTCACGACAACAGCCTTACACACACGAGCACAATTGAAGTGATTAGTGTTCTTTGTTTTACAGGAAGTGCGTATGCTCCCCTTACACACATGTACATCCCCTTAGGTGCCATTCATTGGCCCTTAAACAAGTCTGAAGGAAATCACTTCGAGTCCACTTTGTAGTGCAGTACACTGGACTGTAATGAACAATGAATAGGAAGATGGCAGTCTCCATTACTGTAGGTACCATGCATGTACACATGTACATGTACACAATAGACGAATGAAAGTAAGGGATGTCTACACGTGCAGCAAACATGTAATCTATATTCTATGCACCTGAGGTCAATTTCACCGTACATGTACTGTACTGTACATGTATACATTACATGTACATTTGTGTACATGTACATGTACATGTACTGTACATGTACATGTACATGTACTGTACATGTACATGTACGGTACATGATGCTCGACGGTGGTACATGTACCATACATGTACATGTAATGGTACACAAGTACATGTACATGTAAGATGGCCCATTCATACATACTGTACGTGTACTGTAAGTGTAAGTACAATGTACATGTAGCCATGTTACATGTACACATGTACACAGTACTGTACATACGATAGATCGCACAGTAAGACATTGTGAAATCGACAAAAAAAAAATGCACCGTACTGCACATGCTTCTAAATTATGCCATGCTGTACACATACGTACATGTACATGTACGTTGTACATGTATATGTAATGTACCAGGTACATGTACATGTACATATATGTAATATGCAAAGGATACAGTTTTTAGTTCAGGATCTTTACTAATTGATTTTCTCAACCAGATGGAAATTAATTAAATACTGTGTACAGTGTACTATACATGTATGTACTGTACATGTACATGTACACTCACATTGTGTACATACATACATGTACATGTACATACATGTACATGTACGTACACTGTATATGTATTGTACATGTACATGCATGCAAATATTTATGTACATATATGTACATGTACAGTGTACGCTGTACATGTGAATTTGTACCGCGCACATTTATTGATCTTACACGTACATGTACTGTACATGTCATGTTCTAATTTTTTTTGTACCGGTAATTTTTTTTTCAGTTTCCCACTCAATGCTCAAAATTATGTCCATTTTGAAATGTGCCAACCATCCTGGTATAATAATTTTCTGGCCCTGCAAAAATAGAGCAGGTTTACAGTGGAGAGCTGAATGCAAGCTAACTGCACTATGTACAGTATACACTGTACATATACAGTATGTACAATATACATGTACATGTAGGCTTCATGGTAATACTAATAGTGTTATTACTGTACATGTACAGTACAGTGTATGTATTCAGACTGCACTAATGCTGTGCACATGTAATGTACAAGTACCCTACATTGTGTACAACTCCTGTAATAATGACAGGCACCTATGCAGGGATTTCAACACCCATACCACCAGCCACAAAGGAAGTCTGAGCAGCACGTGGTTAGCACGGTTCCCATTCATCCGCCCCCTTTGTTTCCACTGACAGGGGCCCCACTGGTTCCCACCATCCTCATGCACCGTGTCCATGCCTCCATGCCTCCTGCCACTCGCTCATTATTCACAGTGTGAAATTCCTGCACGCTGGCCCATGCATGCGCCTGCCTTGCACACACTGTGGCCCCCATTGTCTGTTCCCTAGCCAGGCAACCAGCCTCTGCACACTTGGAAATCAGTTGCATTTTCATTATTGATTATCAGTGTAATATAATCACTGCCTCCTTGTTTGGGACCCTTCTCACCCTCCTCCCTCTACTCCTGAAATCACACATATACATGTACGCAGACATTTTCCTTTTGGTAGTTGTTTATCTGCCTCCGACTGCCGACATGATAATTTTGGTGTCTGGGTACAGTATCTTGTTGTCGGCCTACGTCATTTGAATAGATTTTGTACCTCGGCGCAGACAAGACAGATGTCGTATTGATTGGGCCACAGTTTGGCCTCATAAATATTCACCAACGGTTTGGGTTTATCAAATGGTGCAGCCGGTACTCTGATGGTTGGAACCACTCTTCCTAGTGTACAAGTTGAACACTGTACATTTCTATTGGAGGGGAAGGCGAAATAATCATATCACGGACATTTGGGAATTTAGCTAGGCCATTGTGATTGGCTTCAATTTACATGCATGTCGAAATAATACACTGTACAATATATTGATCCATCTGCCACGTACACACTGTGTACTGAAGGTTTTTAGTTTTCATTTCACTTTTTTCATGGAATTTGTCATATGATCATTACCCAAGTCTTTAGGAAAGGCCAGCTGAGGTGAGACATGATAATGTACATGTACATGTACATGTACATTGTACATACGTACACGTATGTACACTCGTACAGTACAAGCTGCTGATCATACATGTACATGTACATGTACATGCATACATGTACATGTACATGTACATGCCTAATGTACATGTAGCTTATTATAGTTGTACATACTGTAGCCTTCATGTACATGTACATTACCATGGACATGCAAATACCGACTTCTTATGCCGAGCGAGCTATAATTCTTTTCAAATGTTTGATTTCATTGCATTATTGTACTGTATTGCATTTGTATACAGTGTGGGTTGTCAAGGTCTGTGCAGACTGCAGAAATACTGTACAGTAGCACCTTGGTACGTGTATCTTACTCATTTGATGGAGTTTGCGCTTAAAAAGCAATCGTACTCATTAGGCCTACTATTATCATTATTATACTGTAAGGGTACTGTATCTCATTTTTACATATTATTTTAAGGAACACACTGTAGAAATGCTATGCCAGTACATGTACACGTACATTGTACATTTTATTTTTAATTGATTGTTTGCTTAATTGTTAAAAAAAATGTCTATGTTTATTCTTATTGCCTCTAATTATCTATTTGATGCCACTAGCTTTTTGAAGAACAAAAGAGATGGAGAGAAAGGATATACTCTCATAAACTGATTTCAAACTGAGATGGTGAAACAATTGTTTCAAAAAGTTCCCCATGCTGTCGAAATGTCAGCCCTCCAAATGTTTGAGTTTTGAAAAAAAAAAAGGTTAATTGAATGAGAGACCTATATAGGATTTATGAAGGAAAATTAATTTAGTTAATACAAAAACTATTGCAAACTGCTCACTGACTAAAATGACCTGCAATACATGTATACTGTATGTACATAAACCTCAACAGTTTAACTAAAGCCGCGTCCGCACTGGACTTATTTTTTACCGAGCCCGTGGGTAACATTCCAATGGGTAAATCTTCCCGGCGTCCGCACTTGGACTTTCGACTCGGGTAAACTAACCGAGACGACGCAGTAAAACTAACCGACTGGCGCGTATAAACGCAAGAGGCCGCTATGGTGGTGACCTTTCACCGGATGTAAATACCATAAAACTACGACACGTCGACCCTGCTCGAAAAGTAAACAACATTGTTGTATTGGGACCATGGCACGTCACGTGGTATTTAGGGCCTCTGGCAATGCGGGGCGCCGGATGTGGTTTTTTACCGAGTCGTTTACCGAGACGTCGTGTCCGGATTGGACTTTTCGGCTCGGTTAAACTGACCTGGTCAATTTAACCGGGCAGAAGTTGGTCGGTTAAACTACCCACTGGAGTCGGGTAAGTTACCTGGGAGGAAAACTTTCTGGCTGTCCGCACTGGACTTAAAATGGTAAATTTACCCATTTGCTCGGTTAGTTTACCCATTTTAAGTCCAGTGCGGACGCGGCTTTACAATGTACATGTACTTGTACGTAAGTTTAGTTTATCTATACAACTAGTGAAAGGATGGTTCAAAGAATACCGGTAACTCCCAAAAGATGGTTGGATCATGGATGCTATCTTGGCTCTAGATTAAATTAATTAGCTTGAAATATGATCAACGATGTGCCTAACCTTTTGCCGGATGCTGTAGATTAGTTTTAAATTGATTCATAAATATGCATGACAGCAGTACAGCAATAGAATAGATTACAGCTGGATTTAATAAATTTGATAAATAATTGAAAAGGCAATTTGGATTTGGTTTTGAAAATTGCACAGACCTAGGCAAATTGTGATTGAATTATTCAATTATAGCAGTATAGTATACATATAAACATGTACATGTACACCTGTACATGTAAAATGAAAAGCGATAATAGAGTTTAAACTTTGTTAATCAAAATGTGTGTACAGATACATATGTACATGTACACATGTACATGTACATGTAATGTACACGTATGGTACATGTGCACTTGTACCGGTAGTTGTACAGTACATGTACGGTGTACATGTACATACATGTACATTTACGTGTTACAGTGTATATGCGCAATGCACACGGACAATTGAGCTCAAGGCACAAAATTTCATAGAGAGAAGTAATGTACACATGTACAGTATACATGAATGTACAAAATGTAGGCCTACAACTGTACATTACATGTACATGTACAGGCCAGCCCTTTCTGCACACAATTAATTAACTGGACACGATTCTATACATGTATGTGCGTACACACACCCAGAGCTTTAACTTTCAGCAACGTCGTTGCATGTTCTCATTCCCCAATCCTCGCCAGAATCACGCTTGGAAGGTTTTTTTTTTTCTTCGGGGGATGTCCAGGGTTTTACCCACTTGTGACTCATCACTTTATGACTCACATTTTGAATTTCACAGCCGACATCGTTGCGGCGTCTGAGATGATTTGGTAGGGTGCACTAGACTAGAGTAGGACGAGGGTGAGGGGAAAGGGGGGGGGGATGCCTGTTTTGTGGGACGCTTGGAATTGAGAGGTGTGTGAGCTGAGAGTGCATGGAGAAGGGATTGCTATTGTGCTGGTGGAAATGACCGACACTGCCAGGGTACATGACATGTACATGTACTACATGATTATAATTGGAATTAACTGTTCTACATGTACATGTACATGTGCAGTGTATACATGTATGTATACACGTACAAGCTTTTATGTGTCGTCATGCTAGGGTACAGTACATGAATACATAATGATGCATGTACATGTACATGTACTACAGTGTATGTGTACATGTACATGTACATGTACATTGTATGTACTAATGTGCAGTGTACATTGTATGTGTAAGGTCATGTGTCATTTCTTTTGCCAAGATCATGTACAGTACAGCAGTTTGTGTACAAATGTACATGTACATGTACATGTACCCTACTTGTACATGTAGCTTACATCTTTTGGAATCACTGACTAGCCACTGCAGTAATCAATTCCAATTTCTTGTCTTGTTTGTTGCTTTTGATTTGTGTTTTTTCTTGTGCTGTTGGTATTAAATTCAATGAAAGCCAGATTTACATACTGCATGTACATTGTACATGTACATGTATAACATCTAGAGTACACATGTATTGTAAATGTTTTGTCCAATTACTGCTTTTTCAATTTTCAGGGGAAATGCAAAGATTTGTTTTCTTTTCGTACATGTGCATAGTACACTACCACGACTACGTAGGTGTTAAAAAATAAGTGCACCTGCAATACACCCACACACACGCACATGTGTTTACATGCCGTATCTGGGGGTCTCGTTAGACAGGAAATTTCCTTAAAATTAAATTTCTATGCTCGTGGAGCGCTGCATATTTTATCGAATTGCGTTTGAACCGGTGTCTTCTGCGAGATTTGTCGACGCTGCAAACTGAGTGTAAAAAACAACGGCAACTAAAGGAACGGACGTCGTGCCGAGTGGAATCTCAGCGCCCGCAGACAACTTGCCCGCACGCTGTAATCGTGCCTACATTTCCTCCCATCCATATTTATTTAATTAAGTGTGTGGGGATGCGCATAATTAATTAGCTGTCAGCCTTGCTTGTGGTGGGGGAGGGCGGGGCCCAGGGGTGTGTTTAGAATTAATTTGCTTATTTTGGGTAAAGCTGAAGGTGGGGGGGGGGGGCCTTAGAAGGCCAATTTAGACCCAGTGGATTTGGTGGAAGGGAGGGGGTGATGTGTTGGCTTGGCTGTGAGCTTGGAAAGAAAACATGACATTTTATTCACGGGGTTCTCTAGTGTGGACAAGTTGGGGCTTGTGGAATAGAAGGGAGCCCTCTTGTGACCAAAATTTATGTGGTTTGCAGTTTTCTGCATCATGTCTGTGAGATGTTCGTTACATGTACTGTACAGTACAGTACATTGTACATTTTGTAGCACGAGTGTAGTAAACAATATTGGTCTACATACATTGTACATGTACATGTACGTGTATATCTCACTGCTTTGTAACAGAACATGTGTACTGTAGTTACTTGAATGTACATGTACCGGTACATGTATGTAGTCATGTACATGTACATGTGTACAAAAACTATGTGTACACTGTACATGTACATGTACAGGTACATGTACATGTACAATGTACGCACATGTCAGTCTACCGTTTAACACTAGCAGATTGTTTTGAGTAACGCTTGGAGCAGAACACTTACTGATTGCAGTGGAAGGCAGTACAGTAGGTTTTGTTTGCAGAGAAATGATAGAGCCAGGAGACTTCCTGAAATGAAATTGCTTTGTACATGTACATGTATGTCCTGGGCTTAGTATTGTGTGAACACCTGCACATGTACAAAGTACAAATACAATGTACATGTACAGTATAGTCCAATGTATGCGTATTGTACTGCACATTGTAAATCACTTACTTGCATGCATGCATTTATTGCATGGGCATGGATAGGCCTATGAGTATGTGTACATTTGTGTACATACAATGTAAATGTAATGTACATGTACATGTACATGTACATGTACATCATACCAGCACATGTCAGGTTCTTTATTTGAGAAAAGTCCTGCTGGATTCAAGATGTCATACACATGTACATGTACTGTACACTATACCGTACCATCTGCATGTAATGTACATGTACTGTACATTTACATGTACATGTTGTGATTTGAATATTTATAAGGGGTTACATACAACATGTACAAATGTATGTTATACAATTAGTTTATTAATATGCAAAATAAGTACATGTATGCAAACTGTTCACTGACTAAACTGACTAAAAGCCGAAGATAAAAAATTAGGATGGACCGGTGTTTCAATCGTCGCAGGACCTTTCTCAAAGGCAGACCTTTTATTTTTGATATTATGTGAAGTGTACAGTGTACATGTACACGTACAATGTACGTGTACATGTACACTGTACCTCACTCTGCCTTTGAGAAAGGTCCTGCTAGGATCGAAACATCAGGCCCTCCTAATTTTTACAATTAGCATACAGTGTAGGATTAATAAACTTCAATTAAGACCGTGCCAAGATTCTTAGAAGGAAGAGAAGTCTTTAACAGGAAGGTACAGTGTATGTACATGTACATATAATACACTACTGTACACCAAGTGATGTCTTCATGGTCCCTGATTTAGTGCACCATAATGTAGAGGGCTTATTGGTATTCAAGAGTTTACGGTTTTACGTCAGCCACCCGTTGCTACCAGGACGGGTGCATAACAATGCTTAGGTAGTTGCTTGCATTACACATTGTACATGTACATGTATACATGTACAATGTATACGTATACGTACACGTACATACATGTATGTGTACGTGTACAGTGTACATGTACGTGTACTTTCTCAGCTACTCACAGACAGATATGTACGTGTACAAAAGGAACAGTACAGTACTTTCCATTACAACATGTACCAGTACATGTAAAGGCACAAATAGCACTCATACTGTGTACCGGTACATGTACAGTAAGTGTGTGCTATTTGAAGTGCGATTCAGACTTAATAATTGGCCACTAATTGCAGCGTACAGGGGTGGAAGACGTGGGCATGTAATTAGATCTTGATTTGACACTCGCTGTCAGGGCAGAGAAGGAATTCCAGGGAAGTTGGAACAATGAAACCACTCAAGTTAAATTTGATTTTATGCCATCACGAAATGGACCTACGGTACATGTAAGTAGCCACTAACATACATGTACATGTACATGTGCTACTGCTACTGCACATTGTGGTGGATACATTTACATGTACCTCTGTTACACAGTACATACACACATTCACATACACTGTACACTGTACTGTACATCATGTACATGTACAGTGTACAGTAAAATCATCGTAACTTGAACCCGGTTAACTCGAATCTCAGTTTACCTCAAACGCATACGTATTCCCGACAAAAGAATAGGCCTGTATATGTGTGTGGTGTACATGTACATGTGTATGTACATGTACATGTATAATACTTTTTTTATAACTCAACGCCGGATAACTCATACATTTCATCCATTTCCTTGGAGTTCGACTTATCGAGATTCTACTGTATAATTGCACAGGTGTACATTGTACATGATACAATTAAACATACATGTACATATTCACATGAACATCTACAAAGTACATGTGTACATGTACATGTCAAACATGTACATGTACATGTATCTTTATTTCTGAACAAAATAATTGCTACATGTACAGTACATGGAAAGTGTTTTCTTTGGTGACTGCATGTACATACATACATGTACATGTCCTTACACTACATTGGCATATTACCGGTACATTTTGGCAATGGTAAGGCTATTGTCTACTCTGAATGTGCTTAATACGAGAGTGCAAAACTGTGAGAAAGAAAAATGAGAAAGTGGTGTTCATCTTATAAATTAAGGAAGCAAAGTCTTCTTGCTAGATTGTTGTCAGTGCTTGGGGAGGGGCACTGGAGTGTATTTGCATGCAGTTTATTGTCAAATTACAATTCGTCAAACTCACCAATTTATCAGTTGCTCGCACTTTGTGGGTCTGTAATTAGTGGTCGCTAATTGACATTACTTAAATGCAGAGAATGCGTGTTGACTGATCAGATGAAGCTCATTAAGAAGAACTTTGTTCTGTCTGCGAATATGGATATCTAATTAGATTCGTCTGGTAGTGGTACAGTTTGTACATGTACACGTGTACATGTACATGTACATGTACATTTGTACATGTACATTTGTACATGCACATGTGTACACATGCAACCATTTAATATGCCCATTTGCTTGAGTGCACTCCTGCAGTTGTCCATCAAATTGCAATGGAATCAATCTGTGTGAACTAAAAGCCAGTTCTGCCTCATTAAACCCAAGTCATATTTATGGATGATTCATAGCTCTAATGATGCCCTGTGTGCCTACACTGACTGTACAGTACCCTGTACACTACATGTACATTCACATGTACCGGTACACAGTACATGTACATGTACTGTACGTGGAGGGAGGGAGACATCATGTACATGTACTAAACTGTTTTCCCAATTGATATTGTGACTTATTTAGTACTGAAGGTGCATTCCCAATAGGAACATTATTGAAAAGTGGATCGTGATTTCAATACCGATTAAACAATTTTTTTTTTTTTAGTATTCAGTATTCACAGACACAGCGCCAGGCAAATCCATGTACTTGCGATGTTTCAAAAATATCGCAAGATACAAGCTGTAACAACTAACATGTACATTTGTACATGTACATGTATGCAGTGGGAACCCACCTACAGTATACAGTATACAGTACATGTATACAGTACATGTACATGTACATGTCATGTACATGTACATGTACATTAAAAAACAACAACCCAAAGCAGTATACATGTAAGCTCAGACCTCTGGTTTACATGCTGTACGTACATACACTGTACATGTACATGTTCATGTACACACTGTACATTATTACATTCATATCCAGCTCTTTGGTAAGGGACTTCCTAAATACTACATGCACATGTATACATTGTATAAATGTACGTGTTTTTGTATTTAAATGTGTAAACTTGTACATGTTTTTATACATGTACACTTGTATGGGCCTATGCTTTGACATGTTTTAGACAGTACAATATAATGTACATGTAGGAGGAATGGTTCTGAAAAGAACCAGAGTGATAACTTGTCGTTCATTTTCATTATCAGACCGCAAACCTTCCTATTGTTTCACCCACCATTCAAAGCCTAACATGAACTTTCTTTTTTAGTGCAGAGTACACTCTGGTTTTAATTCCCCACTCTGCCAATTACAAGAAGCATTCACTGAATCTTTTCCTATTTATTTCCTCTGACAACAACAGCATATCTTCAGAGCCCTGTTCATACCCCTCGATCCGCATTCATTATTCATGTCGATTCCGGGGCATTCTTTCACGAGTGCTCCTCCCTTCCCCTCTGTCATTGCTACCGTCGCCCCGCACAGAGTGGCCCCCTGTCGGTGAGAGCGGTGTAGCCCCAGTCCGTGATTAATTTGCCCCCAATCAATGCCGCCCCGCTAGGGCAAGCCGTGGCCCCGTCTCGTCGTCGTAGGACTCCTCTGTTTGCATAGCTGATGCTGTTTCCTGTTTGGCTCCATGCTCTATCTTCCTGAGATCCCCATTCCTGTCTTCCGATCAATTTTGTTTGTGCTGATGCATTTCTATGATCCCCCTCCTCCTACTCCTCCCCCTCCTTCTTCCCTCCTTCTACTCCACCTCCTCCTCCTCCCCCTCCTCCTCCCCTCTTACCTCTCTTCTCCCCCTCTCCTACCTCTCCCCCTGCTCTTCCTCCATCTCCTCCATCTCCTCTGTCTCCGTCTCCCTCTCTCCTCCGTCCTCCCTCTCCTCCCTCTCCTCCTCCTCCCTCTCCTCCTCCCTCTCCTCCTCCCTCTCCTCTCCTCCTCCCTCCTCCCTCTCTTCCTCCCTCTCTTCTTGTGTCTTCCCCCTCTTTCCTCTCTCCTCCTCCCTCTCTTCCTCCCTCTCTTCTTGTGTCTTCCCCCTCTTTCCTCTCTCCTCCTCCCTCTCTCCTCTTCCTCCCTCTCCCCCTCTCCTCCTCCCTCTCCTCCTCTTTCTTCCCTCTCCCATAGCTGCCAACCATTCCTCTTTTGTGGTAAAAAATCATCACTTTTTACAAGCTCTTCACAACAGATTCTGATTTTTGGCTTGGAAATACACAGTATTCCTATGTAGTTTGCTCTGTGATTTCTCCTTTTTTTAGCAGAAGTATTGTAAATGTAGGCTTGGCTAGGGTGGCAGCTACATGTATGCTCTCCTCCCTCTCCTCTCTCTCCCCTCCTCCCTCTCTCTCTCCCCCTCACTCTCCCCCTCTCCTCTCTCTCCCCCTCCTCCCTCTCCTCTCTCTCCCCTCCTCCCTTATTCTTACTTCACAATGGAGTAACGTGATGCACAATGACTGCACACAGTCACCTCCAATTCCTATTGATATGTCCTCCTTGCACAGAGACTGTTTTCATTTCATGATTCTTTTATTCCCTCTACAATGTACATCCCCAATCTTATAGTCCGGCTTTGCCCGATGGCCTCCGTTTCTTGAATCAATCTTTCACTGGGTGGGACTAATGCACGGTTTGCTTTATGCAAGATATTTTTCTTCCTGTTTTCATTTCTAAGATATTTTTTTTGGGGGAGCTATTTAGATAGATAGAAGTGCAAGAATTTGTGACCATTTGACCACTCAGCAGAATTTGTCACTTTGAAGTATGTGGAGTGTGATGTTGATGTGGATCATGGGGTGAGTTCAGGATTGGTTTGGACGGGCAGGTAAAGCTAAATCACCCTCAGTTATTGGCACTCTTTATGGTTCAAACTCCCCAGTCGATCTATTAATCTTCTTTGGGGGGTTGAAAGATGGAGAAAAACTCACTAATGTGTACACGTCATCCTGTGCATACACTGTAGATGTAGTGCTATTTGTCCCCCTCCCAACCCAAGAAAAAAAAATCTGAAAAAGGAAAGTGCCACATCAGCTAATGTACATCGTGTGCAGTGTAGTTTGTACATTGTAAGTCCATATTGGCTTTGCTCATTTCATATTCCTGGCAGCTGGTTTTGCACTCAGTCCTTCAAGGCTGAGCTGAGAATAACCCTGGGAAGTCCACAGCCTTGAATCCATTTTTTATGGACCCTGAGATTCTCCTTGGAGAATAGATCCCTGCCCCTCTCTCTCGCCCCCCCCCCCCCCCCCCCTCGAAGGGTGCAAGAAAGGGCAGAGAAGAAATTGGATTTTGTTGGATGGAATGATCGAGTCGGTTGGGACAATGTGAAACCTTCAAAATATCCAATCAGTAATGCATAGGCCTAGCTTTACATACATGTACTGTATGTCTACATATACAGTATGTGTGTGTGTATTAGGCAGTGTGTAGAGACTACAGTACATGTACACTGTACATGAACATCTTGTTGACTATGGAGTATTTAGCCTGCACATGGTTTTAATGGCATGCATATTCTTTACTTGACCTTTACGGTTTTCGAAGGTGGTTGATTGGATCAGCCATTGCAGTAAATGTTAAGGTAGCCAAATTGATCTTTAGTGGCCAGGTCGAATGTACATGTACATGTACATTTCGGGCATTTTCATTTATCTGGTTATACTTGGATATATTGTGATTACTGGATAAGGAAATCTAGAAAGAGAAATTCTGATAGATTTTGGTGAATTGTTTGTGAGTGTTGAGGTACA